>VWZN01016673.1:0-11529 GCA_013396955.1 Regulus satrapa
GCAAATCTGAATAGTTTTCCTTATGGTCCATTCAGTAAAATTAGCAAGGTTTTGGGGGCACTGACATAACTCAAAATCATTAAATATCTTTATTTTAATTTTATTTTTAATATTACTTGTATATTGGTTGAGTCTGTTTTTCTGTGAGACTTTTTGGGTGTCTGGACAAAGTCTGCTTAGGCACACAAAAAAAGAAACAAAGGATGCAGTAAATCATACTACACCACAGTCTTAAATCAAAGGTAAATTCTTTCTCAGGAAGAGAATCCTCTGGGCAGTTTTAAACTTTTTTAATTGTAGGCTTTTTTTTAATGCCCAGAGACTATTGTAGGGATATGCCTCAGCTAAATTATTTGCTCACTTCTCTCATTTTATTCCAAAGGTTGCAAGAGGGGTCACATATGACCAACACATTTTCTCTCTCTTGTGGTCTGACAGGCTGTGGACAGCAAATTCTCAGCTAACCAAATAAGGCTTATTAATTCCATTCCCTGGCATTGCTCAGTATTTTTTCCTAATTTTTTCCCCAGTTGCTTTATTTTCCCAGTGGCAAGTGGGTTAGTTCAAAGTCAACTGCTGCTGAATTCATTCTTGAAGTTAGTTTTTAAGTGAGTTTCCTTACTCCTTCAGGCTTTTCTAAACCATTCTTTTGCTTTCAGGTTTGTACAAAAGCATGTATCTCATAAATAAGAGCTAAGGTTCTCACTTTTACAAGGCTAAAATGCATAGGTCTCTCACAGAAGTGAATATTCATCATTCTTTCTCTTAGTTTCTTGTTGAGGGTTAGCAAATCATCTGTGTCTTGAGATTGGTGCTCAGATATTTTCAGCTTAGTGGTGTAGGCAAGAGAGCTGGTTTTCAACTAACTTCTGCTTCCATAAAATAGAAGATTAGTATAATGCATTGTCACTGTTTACCTCATCAACCAACCTAAAATACACACTAGCATGAAATGAGAAGTGAATGAACTATATGAAATACAGTTCAAGAAAAAAATAAAGGTTAAAAGGAAAAAGAGGGGAAAGTAGAAAAGTATTTTTCTTCACTTGGGGGACTAGTCATTTAAATTGTGTTCATAACACCATTTTAGTGTTTTAATACCAATCACACTGGCTATTGATCAATACTCTTGACAAATTAAAGGTAGTGTCTGTGAATCCTAAGTGTGGATAGTCCTCAGCATTTGCTGAAATGCTGAAACAGAAGAGTCAGGTATTCGGTTGAATTTTTGTTTGTTTGTTTGTTTTCGTTTGGACTTTTTGTTTGTTCTGGGTGTTTTTAAAGGATTTTTTGTAATGTCCTGACCTGAATTGATTAATAGTGGCAAAAATAGCAAAAATACACAGACTTTATGAAAATTTAGAAAAGGAATTGGGTCAGCCTGCCTGAAGGAGCATTCACACAAGAGAAAATATGCCAGCATTCTGTTTGCATAAAAGGTTTTTTCACCCAGATAATGCTGACCAGTAGGTAGTGAACATATAGAGATCATTGCAGGAAACTGCACATGTGTATTGATAACACAATAATCATACAATAATAGATAATGGTACTCCAGTTGTTTGTTGTCATTTTAATCCATCTGAATTTTGTGTCTCAGAACTGCAGAGACAACACAGTTGGTGATTACTGCAGTGCCTGTGCCCCAGGCTACTATGGGAAAGTAACTGGATCTGCCAATGACTGCTCTCTTTGTGCCTGTCCCAGAGCTAACCCTGTCAGGTAAGCAGAGCTTACTAATCCAGTGGACATTTTAAATTTTACCATTCCCATTTCTTCTGGTGTACATCTAACCTCCTGCTCCTTCTGCTCCTCCTACACTATGACAATAGGGGTTGGTTATCATTATGTGTCCTTAAGTTTTAGATATTTGAATGCTGACTATTTTTATTTAGTAAATGGAGCTTGCATTCTGAGCTGTACTGGTAACTATCAAATTTTAAAATCAAAATATGAGTTGATAGATGAGTCTTTATTTTTTTTCCTCTAAGATTAGAACAGACACATAGACTGTTTTATAGATATTTGACTAAGTTGCTCTGACATTGTTTAGTATGAAATGTGGGTTTCTTTCTTTATTTAGAGAACAGTACTTTTGTATTTACAAGGATTCAGGCCATCCCCACTCAATGCAGGAACTTTGTTCATCAGACCAATCCAAGGGGAAGAACAAATACTCTTTTGTCTGAAATGTATACATCTGCTTGTTTGGTAGAGGAACAGTTAAATTTGCATTTTGAAAAACAAAATGCTATGCAGACTGGGTTCTTTCAGAAGCTTTAAAAGCATATTTGTTATTTGCTTTTGTACAATTGAGTCAGTATGAGGGTCTAGCAATTCTGGTGTCCTCATGCAAGCCTCAGTTAAATACATACAATAGCCATATCATGCAGCATCCATTTTATACTAACTAACCTTTTAAAAGGAAGGCTATAATCTGCACTAGCATGTTATATAGCCACATTGGGAAAGCAAACTTAACTAATTTAAAGTACAAATTGAAGATCAGTGCAATCAAGATTAAACAGAAGATGCTGCTGTTTACAGTATTTAACCTGTGGCTGTAGGTGTCATCTGTCTTTGTATGGTCTTTTATTTATATGATAGCAGGTATTTGTTTATCCTCCCTCCAGTTTTAGTCCCACTTGTGTCCTGAAAGGTGTTCAGGATTACCATTGTGATGCTTGTCTCCCAGGATATGAAGGACAGTACTGTGAAAGGTCAGTTACACATGATTTTCCCATTTATTCCCAACTCCCAAGTTTGATTAATATGAGCTGCATGAGTACTCAGATTATTCAGTGTTCATAAATAAGTGTAAAAATGAATACCCAAGGACTTGGAGCAATTTTCTAGTTACTGTTGAACTACTAATAAAACCTCCCAGCTATCAGTAAATGTAACATCTGATGTCATGATCAGTACCCCGTGATGTGCAGTGTGCCTTTTCTCCTTTAGGTGCTCCCCTGGCTATTACGGGGACCCTCAGCTCCCGGGCGGCAGCTGCCGTCTGTGCCAGTGCAATCCAGCCGGTTCTGTCCATGGGAATTGCCATGGTGCTACTGGGCAGTGCCCCTGTAAGCCGGGGGTAACGGGGCTACTTTGCGAGGAGTGCGAGCCGAGGCACCTCCTGGTGGAAGATGAGTGTGTGGGTAGGTGGTTTTTAAATTGTTTACTTTCCCATGAGGCTGTGGTCCTCGCCAGTGCATGTGGGTATTTCCTGGGATGGGTTTATGATGTCAGGCCCTGTTGTTTCTGTGAAGGACAGAAATCCTAACAATTTGTTATTTCTGTAAAACAGAGAGGTTGGGAGAAGGTGTTCTCTGGAGGTCTCATCCAACATCAACCATTCTGTGAACACAGAGGAAACTGCAATAGAGATCGTAACATCAGCCAAGCAGTTAATCCTTAAAATGGCTTATTTACTGTTCCAAACAAGTTTATGGAAAGATAATTTTAAGGCTTTTGCTGACTGTATGTTATCTTATTGCAAAATCTTGAATTCCTATGTCATTGACCCTTTGGAAGTGAGGTTGCTGTAATAATACTTTCGGAATTATCCCAGATTTATAGGCATTCCCCACTAATAATAAGTCATATTACCCCCAATAATTATTCCTGTAATTTTTTATGAGAGTGTAAGTAGCAGAAAGACGCATCAAGTACAGCTATCTGCTTCTATAATGAATCGGGATTTAGAACTCTGGTTTTATTTTGTATTAATAATAATAATTAAAAGAAAATCTGGTAAATAGATGGAATTACAGGACTGTAGGCTTGACTTTCCTGTCTGCCTAACCTCTTTGATTGAGTTGCTTCAACATGGATGTATAAAAAATAGCTAAATAGCCTCAATATGCTTATTATACAGCAAGCAGCTCAAGAGTTAGCAAGACCAATAGGGCTCAAATGTGTATTAACCTAAGGAGAATGTGCTTGGAGTAAGTTCAGTCTTGGGCAAGAATGGAAAGGCAAGACTACAAAATCTGTATATTCAGAATTATTATACTTTATCATTTTTAACTGAAATGATGAAGGCACATACTGTCTGAATCAAAAGTGCAGTATTTTTTGTCTTCATTTTAATACTAATACCACTTCCTTAAAATTGTTTATTTAGCTTGTGATGACAACTGCACAGGAGTTTTGCTAAACAGTTTGGATAATCTCAGCGAGGCCATGCTTTCAGTGAACCTCACTGGTATTGAGCGTGTGCCCTATGGGATATTGTCAGATTTGGAGAATGCAACACAACATCTAAAGGTAAAATGAACACATAAACAAAATAAATGTTTGGTCACACTTTTAAAGCAAAACTTGCAGCCACTTGCAGGTTTGACAGAAGGCCTCCTGAAGTTCATGGCGTGAATATCTGTAAGTGATAACAGATTAAGAACATTATGTGTGCTGTGGAAATATACCTTAAGTTATTTGGCTGGCTGTATTAGTTTCTTTTCATTTGTTGCACTGGCATTTAAATAAATGAATTAATATATTTTTCAGTCAGCAGTCAGCTTTCTGAACTGTATGTGCTTCACCTAGACTATGTGCATTCTTAAGTCTGGCCAGCAAAGGGGGTTAACTTTCAGTGGTGAAATAGGAACAGCTGGCCAGGGCTTCTCCCTTTTTGGTCCCTTTGCTGAAGAGCTGCCACGGGATATAGGCTGTTTCCCTAGAGTTCCCCGGGTTCTTCCCTGGAGTGGTAGGCTGCTTTTCTATTAGAAAGGGTGCTTGGGGTGCAGCAGTTTGCTTTTTTTTGGGCCATGTGGCAGCCCAAATGCTTTACTCTGTCCTCCACTAAAATCAAGTGTAATGTTTCAGGGTTGGACACTTTCAGACTACTTGGGGCAACTTCAGCTCCTACCCCCCTTAAACAAAGCAGGAAATACTACTTTTTGTGATTCTAGAAGGTCATTTACTGTTGCTGAGGAATAGGTTCATGTGTCCTCTGCACAAAACAAGAGATAAATAGGATCCTCCCTGCTTCATGACTACTGAAAATAAGCACATTTATTAGTAAGACTTTTCTCGGCAATAGTCACGCAGACAAGCCCTGAGTCAGAAGGAAAGCTATCTTCTTTGTGTTTCACCATGTCACAAGAAAATCAAAATAATGTGCGTCTTTTTGTGCTGCCAGATTCAACAAATTAAAATTTTGTAATATAGTTTCTTCTCTTTAAGATATAAGGCAGAATGAGTTCCAATCAGTGTACTTCAAAATGTTAAGAATTACAATAATTAATGCCAGACTTGATTAAATCACATGTTTATGCTTCAGCAGAGGTACTCTTATCCTTCAGTTTTAGTTGCTAACCTTTTAGTTTGAAAGCTTCAGTTATGCTTCCCTTCCTATATGTCCTAAGATGTAAGTGTACTAAACTATTGCAATACTTCAAGGATTCTATTCACTGGTTCTCTAATTATTTTGTGTTTGTATAGGAGTGCCACCATCTTTTACTTGGAAACATTTTTTCATATGTAGTTTTTACTGAGCATTTTATTGCAAAGAAAAGTCAAATCATGTAAAAGTAAGAGTAGTTTATATTTCTATTAATTTCTTAAGTAAGTTTAGCTTTCTTAACTATAGTAAGTTTGTATAGTAAGTTAACTTTAACTGCTTAAGTAAGCTCCAACTTTCTTCTTGCTTTTAAAGTTTTAGTATACACATTTTTAAATATTAAAATTAAATCAAAGCCAGATGTCACTTTCTTGGAAGTGGGGCACTTAAAGTGTTATAAAACTTATTGTTGCTCATGTAATTTCATTCATGTTGGGCCACAGATCTTTTAAAACTACTTAATCGTGGGGGTAAGTTGATTGTCTTATAATTTTTCTCTTTTTGGAAGCAGGTAATATCTTTTTCTGGATGTTTAAAGGTTATCTTGCCTTTTGTCTTGTACCAAAGAAACTGTGGCTGGAGGCCAGAAAACCCCCAAGGTTATTTCTGTGAATTACAGTTTTCCCTGAAGGGCTGTCCCCTGCATGGTGTTGCATCTGCCTGATGCTGGTAGCTCAGGAACTCGAGTATTTCCTCTTTTCTGTACCTTTGGGTGTACCCACCTACCTTTGGGTGGGTCCTTTGATAATGCCAATGTTATCAAATCAGATTGTCCACTCCTCATTGCATCTGCACCTTCAGACTATTGGAAGACTTCAGTAGTTCTGTTTTTCTAGTTAAAGCCTCCTGCTTTACTCCTCCTGATATACCTAAACTTGGTTGCTGTTCTGTCCTGCTTTTTTGAATTAGGCTTTTAAAGAAACCTTCTGGGCTCTAAGGCTCAAGAGCTTTATCTTTCTCTTTCATTTGTTTTTCATGCTGAGGAAAACTTCCACTTGACACAAGGCTGCTGGATACACTTGTGCATTGCTTTTTAAAAAATTTGGATTTTACTTATATGTATTAATATATATAGTTTAAAATTTATTATGACATTTATGATGATTGACTCTGAAACATCTGAGGTCTAAAAATAACCTTTACTAAACTTGTTCTCTCTGTAAGAGATGCCCTAAGTTTCTTTGCATCTTTAGAGAAGTGGTATTCCGTTGCAGGCCTTGACTGTATCAAATATGATAGACTTGGCTACAATGACCTATTTATTATTGTATGGTGCAGGTTTGATGTGACCTTGAAGGCAAATACAGCCTATTATCTCATTGACAACGTGACCCACAGGACTGCTGATGTCCAGGGTCATCCTCACAGATATACCCCTAGTGCACCTGTTCTGACAGGACCAGCTGCTGAAATGGTAACAGCTATGGGACTAGATGAAATACTTTATTTGAAGGGCCTTGGAACTCCTCAAAGGGGTTTATTTGAGCAGCTTAGACTGTGATGAAACTGACAATCAGGAATGTAGGACTTCTGCTTCCTTCCTTTTCACTCAATTAGGAATACAGCATGGCTGGATCCTTGCTTATTTAAATAAATGGTACACTGTGTTGCATTAATTGTATGAATTGTATGTATGTCATCTTGGGTGCTTTGAAAATCAGTCCTTTCAAACACATAAATAATCTAAATAGTGTGCATAGTTATTTTCCTCCTGAATTTTCTGGAACCACAACAAAGTCTTCAAATTACAGTGAGCTGTTACTTCTCATTTCTTATAGAGGTCTATAGTTCCTAGAGAAGATCCAACTTACTTGTTAAATACAGCAAAAGAAAATCTCCTGAATTTATCAGGAGGAATTGATCACTTGCGTGAAGAGGTAGGTGCTGGCTTCTGTATTCTTAGCCTATGTGGAGAAATAATTTGAGATTTCATAGCATAATAGTGTAATGCCAAAAACTTGTTCAGAAATATTTAAAATCTATAGTTCAGTGAAATAATTCAGTCCATGCTGTAGTCTTCCTGAAAAGGGGAATTTATTTCTTTGTGGAAGTCTTCTGCAAACAACAGTGGTTTATGATATTTTACAGGAGATTTACATGGTTTCTGTTAAAGTTTTTTGTGCTGCTAAAACTGGAGAGAGTGAGTTACTTTATTTTCATTGGTTTTATTATGTGGAAGTTATATTAAAAGTTATGTCATAGTTGACTATTCAACAAAAAGTCCTCGATAATTATAATATTGTGTTTAAAATTATCTCAGGAGAAATAAATCTGTTAAAGTATCACAGGAAAAGTAGACAATGTTTGTACTCTTTATCCAGTCTTAACAGAAGAATATTTGTAGGTAGGAAATGGACCATAGTACTTCAGCCATTAGTTCTCATTTGCTGTCCATATGTTCTTATAATTTTCTGACCATGTATAGAGAAATTAACCAGGTGCTTCCACTGAGTGTTGTTATTGTATTGCATTAATACTGATGTACCCAGAATAGTGATTTTCTTAACAAACATTAGTTGTACCTAAAAAATTATATTATATTTAATTAGTTTAAGAAATAGCTTTGGCAATTATGAGCTTACTGATTATGGAAATAATTGATAATTCTGATCTTAGAGTCTGGAACTTTAAACACAATTAAGGCATCTGTAAGCATGGAAGCTTCAGGGATTTGTAAACTAGTTAGATCTACTTTATCAAAAAGCATTGCTCCCTTAAACTGAAATATTGTCATTATTAAGAAAATAAGCATAAAAACCACAAATGTGTCAGGAATTAATCAGTGTTTTAGAAGAATTGTCAAACATAATCTCTGATTTTATTGTAGACAACTAGATTTTTGAAAAAAGCTCAGCAACTTGACACAATGACTCAGAAAACCAGGAATAAAAGTCAAGAACTGACTGGCTTTATTGAGACAGTACATACAACCATCAAAGGTATCCTGTTTTTAAGATATTTCCATTTCTTCACAAAATGTAGTAAGTGTATGTTCTTTGCACAGGGGATTCAAAATTTTTTTTGTTTAATGATATGACTGAATTGTTTACTCTCCTGCTCAGTACTTGCTGAAGTTGCTTTGTCACTAAATGAAACACTGGGCCTGGATCTGCCGCTGTCAAATGCTACATCTCAGAGCCTGCAGGATGATATTTCTGCCCTTTTGGATGCATTGCGCAAGAAGGATTTTGTTCAACAGCACCATAATGCTACCACAGTCCTAAAGTAAGCCTGTTGTGCTGAAAGCTTTATTTCACATATGTCTTTGCCATGCAACACTGCCTTTTTGAAGAGATATCTGGAGAAACATTTTGCCATAATTAGTGGCAGTGTGATAGTTAGCTCAGATGGAGCTATGTGAACTTTGTTTTGGAGTTACATGATTTGGTGATACTTGGTCATCCCATGTGATACAAATCAATAATGAAGTCTTTTAGAAGCCTGTAAAATCAACAGTAAAGCCTGTTAATTTGGATGGGATACAAAATTCCCTTGCAGTAAGTCAAAAGACTCACTGGTTTCAGACTCTTTCTGATCTGACCCTAACGCACATCTGATTGTGTTGATTTTGGCTGAAAACTGTCTCAGTCAATTTCAGGCCCAGGACATGTCAGGCCTGCTGAAGGACATGACAATTGATTGTTACTGGAATATGTAACACGAAGATCTGCAGATAAAACCATGGTATTTTAAGAAGCTTTCTGAGTCATTGCTTGGGATTGTATTCTGTTGTCATGATTTGTCCCCAGTCAAAGGCTATTTAGAAATAGCTTTTATAGCCATTATTAGTGCTTGTTGCCAGACTTGGCAAGAAAAACAAAATTACTGTTTCAAAATTCAGAAAATTTTTTGTTCCACTTTCAAAAATAACTAATCTCGTGGCACACCAAAAACCTGTAGGAATCTTAGGAACCTTAGGAACCTAAGGAACAAGGATTTAGACCTGAGTGGAATATTTCTGAAAATGTGACTTTTTTTTTTTTTTAATTACTTTGGATTAATCAGGATAGAGTGTTTGTGTTGGTAGCATGTCTCATTTTGTTCAGCAGACTCTTGTGATGAATATATAACTGTATATAAACGATATAGGCATTAAAATGGACCTGAAATGTACCATTTATTCTTATTAGGAACTTCAAATATGTCTCCAAATGCTTTTTTTCATAGTAAAAGAATGTTCTGACTTTCAATATCAACAGCTTTTGAGCTGTTATAGAAGGTGTTTGCAAATTAACTTTTTCAATTATAGTTTCTGTTGAAATTTCTGAGAGCTCTCTGATAAGGGTCCTTTGACAGATGGAAGAAGAGAGTTAATAAGTTCCATAAGGCTGTTTGCTCTGCAGAATTTCTTAAGCAATGCAGCTGTAAATTCAAAAATTATTTAAATAACCAGCTTGCCAGTCTGTATTTTAAGGAGTAGATGTTGCCATATGACTCACAGTGGACTGAGTTTCTGATAATATATTTTAGGCAGCATTGGTAACTGAGGTCTCCACACATTTGCCATGAAAGACAAAGTCCCCAGATAATTGGAGTATAACCTTTTTACTCAATGCTGAAACAGAGGTCATCTTGACTTGCAAGATACTTTCGATCTTGTAACTTTTTAAAGGCTGTGGCTTCTGATTGAAAGGAGTCTAAATTTTTAGTTTTAGGAAATACATGTAAATGCACATCTGCTGTTCAGTAGGAAAGATGGAATGCATTTTGCTGTATATAACTGTGAACTAAACTAGGTTTCTTTTGCTTTGGCTAAAGATCTATGTAATATGCACTTAGATTAACAAGGACAAACATTTATGTAAAAACACCAATTCAGGAATTGCAGTGTTCAGCATATGTGCTGAAATGAAGAGAAACAAAAGAATAGAATTTCAGGATGATTTTCATTTCTGTTCCTTCAATTTTGGAAAGTGTTCAAATGGAGATGCAAATATTCCCAGATAAAACAGCTGAAGCAATTAAAAAATGACAGATTTGGAAGAATTTAATATTTTCTAGATAATCTCTGTTGCTGATTAAAAATATAAGTGCGGAGATTGTTCATTTCAGTGTTCATTTTAATGAGACTATTTATTTTTATTTGATATTTAAACTTTTCTGGACTCTTGGGTGTATGTCTTTCAGTTCTGGTTGCTTGTTTGTTTCCAGTGCCAGTCCTCATAAATGATGTTTTGGTCCTACATTCAAAATACGAATCACTGCAATTAGGATGTAGAGTACTCACAGAGAAAAGAGATTTTGATGGGGGAGGGCATGTCACAAATTAAGTCCAAACAAATGTGATTCATACCCACCCCTTTCCCCTCTAGTCATTACAGGCAAAGTTTATGAACTGTATTACTGTCCTCTCCCCAGACAGTCATCATTTTGTGTGGTGGGATGAATAACTAAACTACCATGTGTATGTATGCTATTCTAAAAGAAAATAGCACACTTGAGTAGGAAGATGCATATAAATAAATTTCACATGACACCATTTTCTCTTTAAGAAATCCATGTCTAATATTCTTCTTTGCTGTTCCTTTAATTTCTGATTCCTCTCATTTTTCAGAGCTGCAGAGAAGTTGTTGACCCAGGTTCAGAAAGAGTATCTCAAACCCCAGCAGGAACTTGCTGAACTGAAAGTGGATGCAAGCCAATTCTTATCAGAGCAGAACAACAGACTGCAGGATGCCCAGGACCTGGTGAATGAGGCACTTGCTAACATCAACGAGACCTATCGCCTGCTTCCTCTCCTCTCCAGCAACCTGGCAGAGTTAAATGTAAGACTGGACAGTCATGCTGCTGCATAAGAAATATCCAATATGTGATTGTGTTTAAAAGTTGGTATTTTATGTTTTGAAACATGTTTAAATATTTTAATATGCATAATACCTTGAAATTTTAAAGGAAACCTGACTCCTGTTTGAAAACCATAATATTATGTGTTATGTGAACTCATTAATCACTTATCAGCCTGCTATGAAACACTTGATTTATAGGACAAAAAGCTCAAAGTAAAGGAAGATGAAAAAGTCTTGACCATGCTCATTAAAGAAGGAAAGGTCCTACTAAATGCTGCTGCTGCTCTTGCCCAAGATGTAAAGAACTCTACTTTTGTAAGTCCTCATTAACATCCTCTTAGAGACTCTCAAGTTTATTTTGTAGGTGAAACAAAAAAAATAGAAGGAAACTTTTTTTTTTTTTTT
>VWZN01016673.1:21379-44454 GCA_013396955.1 Regulus satrapa
GTAATCTCCTGTAATATGGGATGTAGGGACATGAATCTGGAAAGATTTTTTCTCCATGTTAGTGGTGAAAGTACACATTTGTTGCCATGAATTAGAATAGGTTCTGCTCTTTTTCAGACAGACTTCCTGGCAGTGGAGATGCGGCGTGGTAAGGTAGCTCTTCTTTGGGATTTGGGCTCTGGACCAACAAGAGTGGAATACCCTGATTTTCAAATTGACAACAACAAATGGCACAGAATACATGCCACTAGGTAATTAAAATGGGAATGTCATAAGTGTTGTACACAAAGCATCCACTTTTTCAGTTTTTCAGTTATGAACTTTTTTTCTTGTCCTTAGAAAGAGAAGCCAATAGTATGATTAGGCCTGGTGATTTCTAAGACTGTTTATTAGTATTTGTATTTGGCAGGTTTGGAAAGACAGGTACGCTCAGCATAGAGGAAATGAACTCCAATCAGAAGCCTTCACCAAAATCTGGAACCTCTCTGGGGACAGCCAGCATATTGGATGTTAACAAATCAACCCTAATGTTTATTGGAGGACTTGGAGGGCAAATCAAGGTTAAATTCTGAGATCAGCCTTCTGTTAGTTGTTTTGAATGGGTTTGGGAAATACTTTTGTGTTAGAAGCAATTGCATGATTTGGTTACTTCATCAAGAAATGCTGGGTACTCTGAGCATAAAGCAGACATGCTGTAAGGGTCTTCTAGTATTCTGAAGTTAATTTTGCCTGGAATTTTTTGCATAAAGTTTTAGCCAGGATAGTCTGTGTGTGCATGCACCATGTATAAACACTATAAAATTAGAGTTTTGTTTGCTTTTTCCATGTTTTCTTTTAGTTTGCAATTATTATTCATGCCACGAGGTGTATAAGCAGGTCAAGGGCATAGTTATTTTAATTTTTGATATACTAATCTATTATTATTTGAATTATACTTGTTAATAGTAATGCTAAAACATGTTGTTCTCTTATTATGACTTAAATCTAACAAAGTTAAAGTCAAGGAAAATAACCAAGCAGAAATTTTGCTGCATAATTTTCAGAGGACTTAACATTAATTTTATTAATGAAGTATTTCTTGTCTTATAGAAATCACCTGCTGTTAAGGTGACCCATTTCAAAGGGTGCCTAGGAGAGGCATCCCTGAATGGAAAATCTGTTGGTCTTTGGAACTACATAGAAAGAGAGGGCAAGTGCAATGGCTGTTTTGGAAGGTATTTTGTCTCACTCTTTTATTTTTATTTTTTTTTTTATGTTTAGAATAATTTACATTTATAATATATTTTTGTGTTAACTACAAGTAAGGTGCTCAAATTGCAGTGTTTTACTGATCAGTAACTTACAGTTCTGAGCACATTAATCTGAACGTGTCAGTGGTGTCAATTCTTTGTACGGAATTTCAATTTTTGAATCACTTTCTCAGAGGAGTTCTCTTGTTGCTTTCTATTTTGTGCGTGGGAAGTAGGAACTACTTACAAAATAATTAGGAATGTTTGCTTTCTAGTAGTTTTCCGTAAGACAAATTTATTCTTTCCTAGGGTAAGGAACAGTGTAAAGCAGTCTAATAAAATAATTGATAGCAAAACTGCAGCCACTGAGCTTGGTAGTTTTTACAGACTGTACTATTTTTATATTTAAGAAATAGAGAAGAGATATGCTTGTCCGTATTCCCTTTGCAGACTATTTCATGCAGAAACAGCAGAGGGTGCTGCTTGATTGTATGAGATATTTTTACAAGTCTTGTACTGCAGGGAAAGGGACTAATAGATCATGTATTGTAAGTGCAATTATGCAAATCATTTTGATAAATGGATGACTTATTTTAATTTAGAGGGTGTATGCTGTAACAATTATTTTTCCCTTAGGAAATCACTGGGTTTGGCTTTTATTTTCATACATAAGAGAAAAACCCTTATCTTGTGTGCATCCTTCCCCATGGCTAAATCATATGTTGTAAGGCTGTATAATGAAAGTGGCTGTTGGCTGGAATCTTTCAGTTATTCATTACATCAAGATTCAAGCGTTTTCCCACACTTTATAAATTACTGCCTGGAGGCTGCACTGACTGAGCAGTACCTGAAGGAAGCCAACCAGAAAGATGGAGAGACATTATTTATAGGGGCATGGAGTGATGGGACAAGGGGAAATGGATTCCAACTGAGAGAGAGAGTAGGTTTAGATTAGATGTTAGGAGGAAACTCTCTACTGTGGGGGTGGTGAGATGCTGGAAGAGATTGCCCAGAGAAGTTGTGGATGCCCCATTCCTGGAAGTGTTCAAGGCCGGGTTGGGAGGGGCTCTGAGCAACCTGGTCTAGTGGGAGGTGTCCCTGCCCATGGCAGGGGATGGAATGGGGTGGGCTTTAAGGTCCCTCCCAACCAACGCTATTCTATGATCTAACATTTCTTATATTTTATATAAAAATTACTGGGAAAACACAAATGTTCAGTTAACATTTTAATACTGGTTTTCTACTTCCGTAGCCCGCAGGATGAGGATACTTCGTTCCATTTTGATGGCAGTGGATACTCAGTTGTGGAGAAGGCACTCCGCTCAACAGTGACTCAGATAATAATATTTTTCAGTACCTTTTCACCGAATGGGCTTCTTCTATATCTTGCTTCAAATGGCACTGTAAGAAAATGGATCAGATTTCTCAACTGTCATTCAGCTGATATATATTAGAGCATATTAATACTTTTGTTTAGTTCATCACCTGTGATTGGCATCATAACTCAAAGGAATAAAGACAAGAACCTTAGAGGACATCTCATTAGAGCAAATATTCACCTCAACTAAAGGCAAAATTAAACAGTGAAAAGAATTCTTCATAATTTATTTAAATTTCAGAATAAAAATAAATTGTTTTAGACTAAAATTAATGATTACTTAACTAAACGATAGAAAGGAAACAGTAAGGTCAACAAGCTGATTTTGTTCAGTTGGAGAAACCTTTTTGGAAGGTAAAAATGTCTGGGAACTGAGCTTACAGAAGGACAATATAATAATGAAAAAACATATTGAATTAAATACATAATATAGGAATTCAGTAAACTGAAACAAATTAAATAAAACTCCTGCAACAGTAATATAACCCAGACCTTCATTGTCATGTCACATAGTTTACTGCATACTTAGATGGTGGTTTTCTGTTCCTGAAGGAAGGAAAAGCTTTGTTTGGATACAGATTCTTTCAGAGTCACTGCATTATTCATTTGCTCTGTGTACTCACTGCCTGAACACATTTCACAATGTGATTTAAGCTTTAAGTTCAGAGGGGGCACCTTTAATGCAACTCAGAAAGTCTTTTTTACTGTTTGAGGAGGGGCTTTGCTTCTTGCAGAAAGAACATCATAGTTTTTGATCATTATGCTAACTGTTAAATCAAATTACTTTTAACTTCATCCAAAACTAGGAAAATGTGACTTCGTTGTTTAACTCTTCTTCTGCTGAGTAATCAAATGCCACAATGCATTTAAGTAAGAATAATAACACAACAACAAAACAAAAGTACGTCCTTGAGAAGTACTTGTAACTTACTTTTCCTAAATATAGTGAAGATGATCATCTTAGGCTAACAAAATAGTTCAGGTACAAGAGTTACTAGATCTTTTCCACACAATAGGCCAAACCTGCCAGGGATGCATTCTTCAAGAAGATTTTATTTCCAGAAATGTAATTGGTTTGTTTGCTATCTGTTTTTGTTTTGTTTTGTTTTGTTTTTTCTTCCTCTCAGAGAGACTTCTTGTCCCTTGAGCTTGTTGATGGCAAAGTGAGGGTGACTGTTGATCTTGGTTCAGGACCCCTTGCTCTTACAACAGAAAATCGTTACAACAATGGAACGTGGTATAAAATCTCATTCAGTCGGAATAAGAAGCAAGGTAGGCTGCAGATTGAAAAAGCCAAGTGTTTGCACATATGCAAATACAAATATCTAAGATAGGTGCAGGGAACATCACTGCAACCAAATTTGATCACTTCCAGTGCACTGTCCTTAGCAGCCACACCTGTGGGACTTTACTTGTAGAAGGACTACAGTGTGAATCTTGTACTTGATTTAGCAAGTCTCATAAAGAGCAGGTAGTATAGAAACTGCAGCACAAAACCATACCAACAGTCTTTAAAGGCTGACAGATTTTTTTTGTCTGAGTTTGTAGATGAGGGATCACATTTTCTCTTCTGCATTTTAATATTACTTTGTACAACTGTTTTGTGGGGGCCTGTGTTTCAGCAACAATGCATATGTGCTAACAACTATAACATATTTTCATATGTCTCTCTTTTCCTGTAGACTTCTTCAGATTTGGTTTTGGCAGAGAGGAATGAATGAGAATAACAGAATAGCTGGAAGTACAATAAATTGTTCATTCTAAAAATAAGAAGATTGTCTATACATGTCCGAGTCAATGAATACATTTTCCTTTATTATGGGCAAGATTGCCAGAAGGGAAGAATGTATATTCATGTCCTTCTCCAGATCTTTACTTTCTTTTCTTTGCAGGAATTTTGGCAGTTATGGATGCATATAACCTTAATTATAAAGAAACCAAGCAAGGAGAATCTCCTGGGGTTGCCTCAGACCTGAACCGCTCTGATAAGGACCCAATCTTCATTGGAGGGCTGCCAAGATCGAGGGCTCTGAGGTAGTGTCTCACTTTTGCACCTTTGCTAAGACTCTTGTAAGGTGAGGAAAAAACCTGCACACACTCTTATTTCCCCTGAAATTAGAGAAAAAACAGTGAATTTTAAAGTTTCGTTTACGGCCATGTATACCACATCTGCCCTTTGACTTCAAACTCTGATATGGTGCTTTCCACTGGTAGGACTGTTGTTGCAGTTCAGATTAGAAATAATTTTGTTTTCTTCTTCCAAGGGTGATTTCCACTACAGCAGTGCTCTTCCACTCTTTGGGGCAAGCATTCAGTGCTACTGTCTGCAATGATTCTCCTTTGATCGCTACCTGTGTGAACCTTGGGTTTTCCAGATGGCATTTATGGGCAAAACTGTGCTTAAGGATAAGAGTTGTACTTTAGAATTCCTGTAATTCAGTAACTTGGAACAGAGGAAAAAACAACTGTGAACAGACCAATAGAAAACATTGCAAATACGTGTTTTATAACACATCTCCAGTTTATGGGGTTTTTTTTGTATCGCACGTCTGTACTGAACTTGCAAAGTCGCATTTCTTCCACTGGTTTCACTGTGAAAGGATAAATATAGCAAGAGAAAAATCTAATTAAACTTTCTGCATACTCTTGACAATAAAGTAAATTTTAGTGTATTATTGGTCTCTGCACAGTTATTATGGAGTGCAGACTGTTAATCTTAGCTGGAATATCAGCCTGTAAGGGATTTAGGCAGGATAGCCTTAGATTTCTCAGCCTTAAACTAGGAACCAAATCCTCCAGACTTCAAAACTGAAAAATAAATACTGAATAGTAGGCAGTTACAGTTACCCTTTTACAGAATCCATTTTCTTTCAGCTGAATATTCACCTTAAACTTTTGGGAAATGACCTGACCTTACAACACAGCATTACACACACATTTTAATTTAGGCACAACATTATCTTGACTCTTTTTAGGACCAGATTTAGTATCTGAGAATAAAACTTAAACTACGTCTCTTTTCACTTACACCAGACCAACTGCATTCTTTAAAACACATCTCTCTTTCTTTTCTTATTGAAGAGAAACTAATTTTTTCTCCCAGGAAATTCCAAGTACTACTCCTTGGAAAGAAAGCCTTATTTTGTGTTTCAGGAAAGGTCTTAATAGTAGAATGTATGTGGGATGCATCAAGAATCTGGAAATATCTCATTCCACCTTTGACTTGCTTAGAAATTCATACGGAGTAAGAAAAGGCTGTATATTGGAGGTAGGAGACTTTAAAGTTTCGTGATTTGATCTTTATTTTAATGGAATAGTGAATAGTGGTGTTTACAGTGAGTTGAAACAGATTTATCTTTAAAAATTCTAAGATAATCTGATCTATATTGGATTTTTTTCTTACCTGACAGTGTGTAGGGATAAATTCAGTAATTATTTCTTTTTTTCATAAAATAGCCTATTCACAGTGTAAGCATCATGAAAAATGGATATATTGAGTTGGTACCGAAGTCCTTAAGCCCGGAGTCAGAATTGATGGCAACTTTTGCTACAAAGAACAGCAGTGGCATCATCCTTGCTGGGCTAAGCATGGGACTGGAAAAGCGACAACGAAGACAAGCACACTTGGCAAGTACTGCAAACAAAACGTTTTGGGAATTATTTTTGCCATTTCTATTTTGTAAATCAAGTCAGATTGCTGTATATATTGTGTATCTGATGGTCAGTTGGACCTTCGAGAATCGTAAGAGATAAATCTTACTATTTCTTGCTCTAAGAGAAGGAGTGTGTATGTGCGTGTGTGTGTGTGTACAAAAAAACCTCCTGCACTTTACCTAGAGTTATTTTTGACCAGAGAAATATCCAGCTTTTGTGCTTGCTGTTAGAAGGCTTTGCACTCTGAGTGGTACCAATACAATTCCTATTAGTCTTTGAGTTTCATTTAAAAGTTTGCAACAAGGTTGGAGGTAAATTTTTTTCCCATGTATGTTCTATTTAAACAGTAAATGAGTGTCTGAAAATTGAGCTACAGTTAAAAATTAATCCTCTGATTAAATCTACAGCCCTTCTTTTCCATCATGCTGATTGATGGTCATCTTACAGTGCATGTTAATGCTGGAGATAGAGCAAGTACTAGGAAAGTAGTTCTTCAGTCTGCTAATGGAACATACAGTGATGGACAAGAACACTCTGTCATCCTAATTCGGAATAAGAGGTACATGTGACTGCAGAGAGTACTACCTGTTTAATTATTGCATGTTGTTTTCAGTTCACTGCACTCTCTTAGGAATTGCCTTTGCTAGCTTATTAGGTGGGATAATCAAGGCTGTGTTTTTCTGCTGTCAATGCAGATGTTCTGATTTACATGGTAATTGTATACAGCATACAGCCACTGATAGAGGTGTAGCTAAAAGCTCTCAAAATCTCTAGGACAGCTTGGGGCACTTAGCATACAAAATAGTATTAGAAAAAAGATACACAGCTATCGGAATAATTTAGAAACATATTAGACAAAACTTAACATTTTAAAAATCATCAAAAAGAAGGGCTTCCAGTTTTAAGACATTGAAAGGATTATCTAAGTAATGGAATCTTTATTTATTAGAAGAGGATGTTTTTGAGGCTGATAGGAACACTTTTAATCTGAAAATTACTCTCTAAGACCTTGTTGAATGTTTTCCCTACTTTATCTTTTTCAGGACCATAACTGTACAGGTGGATGAAAGTAAGCCTGCAGAATTGAGGCTTGGCTCAGCAGCAGAAAATAGCCCCATTAATATTTCCAGCTTCTATGCTGGTGGCATTCCAGCAGGAGAGGGCATCTTAGGGTTAAAATTGGCTGGCTCCTTTCATGGCTGTATCAGCAACCTCATTTTTAACAAGGAGTAAGTCCAGAAGGGTAATTGCCTTGTTTTGGAAATCTGTGTATAGTAATTGTTAAATGTAGTTTGTTATCTCTTCCATGACACTTCTCTTTGCCTTGTTTTTAACATAAGATATGTATGACACCCATGATCTGGGTATTATAACAGCCAGAAAACTGATATTGCCAGCTATATTTCTAAATAGTATTAAAAATGCCTTTAATGTTTATGGCGATGATGCACAAAGCACAGCTTTCTCTACTGTAATTTCATCTGCAGTGACAGACAGAGTGGTTTTCCAAAAATATTGTAGGTTCATACTGTTCTATAGACAGATTATTGGCCACTTCTCAGTCTGTTTATCACAGGTGCCACTTCTTTACTTTTCTCTTGATACTACTGAAAGACCTTGTAAAATACTCTCCTTCTGCTTCAGAAATAAGCAGAAATGCACCTCTTTTTTTTTTCTTTTTTTTTAATATATATATAGGCTTTTATATTTCACCACTTCCATGAAATATGAACATGTGGATATGGACAGCTGCTTTCTGTCAGAGAAGCCTAAACCAGCTGCACAGCCATCAGACATTGTGATGCAACCTGAACTTCAGGCTTTACCAGTTCCCCTGAGACCTCTCACAGATACAAAAAAAGTGTGTATTAGAGCAAAGCTCTGTTGTCACCTCTTTTGTCCTTTCTTTGTGGAGAATTATTAAATTACAAATTATTTGCTTCCTCTGCAGTATGAAATGGGTCAATGGATGTTGATTAAAAATTACTTTTTCCTGTAGAAAAACTGATACTAACTTTTGTAGCAGCATGTTGGCCATCTGGAATGGAAATGTAGTTATGTAGTTATGTTTATCACACTTCAGGCATCAACAATCAAAACAACAACAGCAACAAAAAAAAAAAGAAAATGAAAAGTAGAATGCTAATCTCCCAACAGAAGGACTTGACAGTAACTATTATCTTATCTTTAGTGTATTCCTGCCAAAGATTTGCATTAGCCCAGGTTTGCATTAGCTGTGCAGTTCTGCATTTCACATTTTCATGGTCACATACATGCAGTCTCTGCTCTGCGTCAGAGAGGAGGCACAAACCACTTGAGAGACACACAGTGTCTGAATGCAGCTTGCATGGCACCTGTTTCCTCTCACACAGTCCCTGCTCCCTAGAGAGAAGGCAGATCCTCTTCTCTCCTCCTGCAGCTGCACATCTTTATAATGAAGGGTTTCTAAAGCATCCTGGAGCCATTTTCCTGTGGAAACAGAAAGCAAGATTTTATACATTTGATTTTATAAAACAGCAGGATTACATACATGCAACTGGGACTATAAAAAGAAATAAGTTTCCTTTTTGCAGCTAAAGTATACCTTTGGCTCATACTCCGTTACTCAGCTCTCCATGCCCCAAATCATAACAAAAATACGTGTCCTCATAAAATTGTTAAATACTTCTACCAAACCTATAAGATTTTCACACTGAAATTGTGCTTCCACCATTAGTTATCAAAAGGGCTATCAATTAAGGGAAAAAGTGAATTGACTCAAACAACAAACATTTTTCAGTAGAAAGGGCCAGTGCTATCTATGAGACATAGCTTAATCATTAAATCTAGTTATTTTTCAGTCTGAAGATAGGTTGGAATGATTGTGAGTTTAATTATTTGATATTTTGCTGTATACTTTGTGGTTATCTCGTGGCTCACTTTTGCTTCCTACAATGTTCTATGCAGGCACATTGTCATTCAACAGTTGCTGGGCAGCACCTGACACTATCTTACTTAATAAAATTCTTTCATTAACAGGTAGTTTGTGCAAAAGATGAGCTGCCTGATCATGTTCAAGGTGCTCATCAGTTTGGACTTGCCAAAGGCAGCCACTTGACCCTGCTCTTCAATCAATCTGCTGTCAGGAAGAAGTGAGTATATCCTGAATTACACATGCACACCGTTTTACTTCGTACTGAGCTGCAAGAAGTACAGTGATGGTTTTCATGATTGATCACTGCATTGTCAGCTTTGAACATGGCCCTCAGTTAAGGTTTCTGTGGGCTCCTCATGGAAGAAGGTATCATATCCCAGGTTAATGATCATGAGTTTAGTAACTCATGGTCAGAGTTCTGCATTTTTTCCCCCCTCAGACTTGAGTCTCACTGTACTTGGATAAGTACTTGTAAGTACTTGAATTCCTTTTCTCCACATACAGAGCTCACATCCAGTCCCTATTCCTTTGTCTGATGTGATGACATCTCTACTTCTCTACTTTCTACAAGTGGACTTCCTTCTATGTTTGAAGGTGCACTTGAAGGAAACAAGACTACTGAGAAGAATCATTTTGTTGAGACCTAATGTGTGATAGCCTCTCTGCCTCTTTTACTTTGAGAGGCTCCCAACAAGGTCCCCATCACACAGCCTGCAAGTCACTTCTATTTGCTTCTTTCAACTCAGAAAGTCTCCACAGGCATTGAGAAAAGAGTGGTTTTTTTTCTCCTAGCCCTTCTGTTACAGCTATTGAGTAAAGGCCATTGCAGCCATGTAGTCTGAACCTGGTGTCTCCGTAATAAATGGCTCCTCTACCTTTTAAGCCTCCCTCTGTTCTCAGTCTGCCCATAATATCCCAGCAAGCCTGGCTAATAGTAATGGATGCCATAAAGTTATCTTGGAATAGGTTATTTTCTTAGGGCAACAAGTCACAAACAGCTGAGCCTGTCCTCCCTAAAGTTAATCTCACTCTTTGACAAGCACTTTTTCTACTTCTGACAGGTACGGCACTGATTTCCATTATGAAATACTTTAGAAGTCATGCTTTCTTAGAATCAACGCAAATTCTACTTTTCTGGCTTTTGTAATAATAAATCTCCTTTCATAACAATAAATTGGTTCAGGCTGTTCTCTGTGTCCAGAAAAGCTTTTCATCACTGCAGAAGAAATACCTTTCAGTAACACTGAATTTTTATTGTCTAGACTTTCCATCCAGCTGAATCTCAGAACCTTTGCCTCCAGTGGCCTGATTTACTACATGGCTCACCAAAACCAGGTTGATTATGCAGCCCTACAGCTTTATGGGGGACAGCTCCATTTCTCATTTGATTTAGGCAAAGGAAAAGCAGTAGCTCTTCACCCTGCTGTTGTCAGTGATGGAAAATGGCATACGGTAGGTGGTCGCCAATCTTGTGCTCCATTTTCTCTCCCCTGGAGGTATTGGTATGGATTTTGCTTGCCTTTTCTGTATACCTTCTGTGTTGCTAAAGCAAGCTGGTTCTAACCCAATCATGAAGTCACTCAGAAAAACGTATATTTGATAATTATTTCCTTTTCAAATTGTCATTAATTGTACATCAAATCCATCTCCCAACTACCATCAAGTATCTCAAACTACTTAGGAATTAAAGAGTTCAACAATGGTGTAGCATTGGTCATCTTCAACAGAGAAGGATCTAACAGAGACATGTGAAAATTTGACCTTTTCCACAGCTTTCAATGCATTATGTCACCAAAGAGCTGCACTTCAGTGTGTGACAGGGTGACAGAAATTTGTTGGGTGCACAATTTATCTTTTCTCCCACTTAAAGCATATTACCTGAACATGTCACAGGCAGCTTGTGACAACAGGGAAGCACTGTTTTTCCTTTCCTCCTTGGCTGAGGCAACTGAGAAAAGGGGACATTTGAAATGAATGGAGGATGTATCTTAATAGAGATGAGGAGAAATTATGTCTACAGCTTGGAGGTGTCGCATAGCACTCATGGGCCTTCTGCACAAAGATTGCGTCAGTCTTTGTTGGCCTTGTTCTTCTGAGCAACCCACCTGCTGTTGGCTCTGGCTTTCTGTGTGAGAAGTGACTGTGATGTTTGCAGGAGCTTTAGAAGTAACTCTGAGGATATCACTTTTCCTAAAGGCAGGTGAGGATGACAGTTTTCATCCTGCTAAGATTCCCCTCCCTTATCCATCTGTGAAGCCTTCACTCTAGGAAGTGGCTTCTGTGGGACAAAGTGATTGATGACACAAAGCTGCCAGATTTTCTAGGCGCCTTGGGAATCAGCAGAGTTCTTTTTGCTTTTTACAAATAACCAGTAGAAGAAAAAACAGCAAAAATTAACATGAAGAAAGGAAATGTGAACTTCTGTCAGGGACATCACATTTAAGCTCTGCTTCCTACTGTGAAAGGAAGAATGCTCCCGGACTTATAGCTGCATGCTTAAAATTACACATACATAAAACTCATACTGACACTATCCACATTTTAAGAGGTGAACAGATTTCATACAAGAGCTGACCTATCTTTACTACCCAGGACATAAGACAAGAGCTTCAGCCTTCTTCAGAGATTAAGGCTGAGTCACACCACTTCGCAGCTGGGGGTGATCATCACAGTCCCTCTGCAATCAGTGCAAACTAGTATGCATTGCTAATGAAAGAAGCACAAGTTCTTTTCATTCTCTGCCCTCTGCTTTACCCCTTTATCCCCTTACCACCCCAAATGTTCACGAAACTTCATGTTGAACCTAGTCACGATTCTGAGTGGGGACTAAAGGTAAATAGAGAAGCATAAATGGCTAGCTGACTTCCTTCAGCTGCATGTGAATAATTGTTTTAGGACAAGGCAGGCATAAGGACAAGAGTGAACAAGATGGACAGAACTGGAAATCTTTTTGGTCATAGTGAACGTAGCACTGCCTATCATAAAATGACAGCATAGGAATGTGCAGTTCAGGGAGCTGAGATGGCTCAGCTGTTGGGCAGCACAGTAATTGCAGGAGGCCAGCACAGAACACCTTTCTCCAAACTCAGTGACGTACCCATATCCTAAGGCAATAAACTGGTGATTTAAAGAAACAATAAAACACTGAAAACCTTAGGCAGGACAGTATGAAATAATTGTGAGCCCTTGGGAAAGCAATAAAGCTGTTTAACTGCTCAGTTGCATTCAGAAATGGTCTCAGCCTCAGGGAGAATTCCAAGAGGGTGCCTCAGAATGTCAAAGCAACTGAACCACTAAACAGTTGTCTTGCTTATTTTTATGGTAAATGATGACTAGGTACAAATTTAGCTTACTCATTTACGTTTGCATGCTTCTCTTTTTTCCAGGTAAAGACGGAATATGTTAAAAGGAAAGGCACAATCATTGTGGATGGGCAGGAATTGGTAGCAGTCAATGCTCTGGGAGATGGTAGCACCTTGGATGTGGAAGGGAAGCTGTATGTAGGAGGACTCCCCTTAGACTACATGCCAAAGAATCTTGGGAATGTAAGAAGGTTTGGGGGAAGGGGGGGGGGGGGGCTTTTTTAGTGGAAAGAAGGAAAGTAATGATCCTTTACCAGATAAATCTTTCTAGCTTTCTATGGCTTAATGACTCCAGCTAAAACTTATATCCTTGTGTGTTAATAGCCCTTAACAGAACTTTTTTCCCATCTATTTCTCTCTTAGAAATGTATAAAGAATATAAATTCCTGTCTTTCACAGTATAAGGTAAAAACATGACCTACAATCTCAGACATTTTGGTACCTGAGTCCTATTGCATTCCAACAGAAATTAGGTGCCATAAATATCTCTGAAAGACTGAGTTTAGCTGTCCTTAGATTAAAACATATTTTTAATACCTGCTTTTTGAGGGTAGTTTTTTGTCACCTTCCTCCTTGTGCAGCCCATTATATCAGCGAGGATTCTGGTGATGATGATAATGTTTCTTGTAGAATTGTAGAATGTCCTGATTTGGAAGGGATCCTCAAGGGTCATCAAAGTCCAACTCCTGGCCCTGCACAGAACACTCCGAGAGTCTCACCTTGTGCCTGAGAGCATTGTCCAAATGCTTCTTGAATCTGTCAGGCTGGTGCTGTGACCACTTCCCTGGGGAGCCTGTTCCAGTGCCCAGTCACCCTCTGAAGTGATTTACATTATTTTTTTGATGAAGAGAACTTGTAAAATGTCCTACAAAATTTTTGATTACTCATTAATTTGCTGAAGCATGTTTGGAATATTTTTACTGTTGGGTCTATTCCTGCTCACAGTCAAGTCTATATATTATAGACAGTATAAACTCTGCTTCTAAATGATTTGATTTTGACTGTAAGACATTAGTCAGCTTACATAATTATATGTAATAATAGAAATTTAGTTGCATAAATATTTTAGATTCTGCTGTGTTTTGTTCAGATAATATTTTACCTACGATAAGATCAGGTGAATCCCTAAGAGAGCATTTCAGCAGTTTATACTAAACATTGGCTCTTATGTTTCCATATGCTTAGGTTACTCACAGTATTCCTGCCTGCATTGGTAGCATGACAATTAATGGCAAACAACTGGACAACGAGAGTCCTGTCTCTATCTTTGCTGTGAATAAATGCTATGAAAAAGTGCAGGATGGTACTTTCTTTGATGGAACTGGCTTTGCTGCTCTTGGTAAGTGTCATTAAATGAAAACAGTGCCTTACTGAATTAATGTTAATGAAAACATTCTCCTTTTAGGTCTTACAGGAACTGTGTGTAATTAACTGACTCCTCACATAGTGAGTGCATGCCCTGCATATGGATTTTGAACTGAGTCCCTTTACTCCAGTCATCCAAATGTGGTCATTTCTGCAAAGGGCTATCCTGCACAAATAAAAGAGATAATGATTTTAGCACTGGGAAAGACATTAAATACATCTTTCTTTAGCTAAGAATATCCATGTTCATGATGTTAAGGTCTGTTAAAGAATATGAAGACAAAAGATTTGTGAAGTAACATGAAGGATTACATTTGAGCATTTGGTTCTTACAAATGAGGCAGAATGGATTAAATCTGAATTAATGAAAAAAAAAAAAACCAAAACCAAAACTAATTTGGGAATTTTTCAGTAAAAAATGGGAATTATGACTTTGGAAAACTTATTTTCCAGAGGTTCTCCAAGGTCATATGCCAGCAGCATGATTAACAAGTTTTTTAGACCTTTTAATGGTGATGTATATATATAACTTTGTACTGTGGGTTGCAAGTCTTCTGCTAGAAGCTTCTAACTTCTTTTTAGTCAGAGAAGGCTACAAAGTGCGGTCTGATGTGAACATTTCTCTGGAGTTCCGTACAACAGCGGCGCATGGGGTTCTTCTCGGGGTCAGCAGTGCCAAGGTTGATGCCATTGGACTGGAAATTGTACATGGCAAGGTAGGCTGTCTTGTGCAGGCACACTGATTTCACAAGGCTTGTTTGAAACTGGAAGGCTAAAACTACTGGAATGCATGAAATACACACCAGTGAAGCGTGATGGAGACAACTTTCCACAGAACGAATATGGAACAGACATTGTCTCAAGGTTTCTCATTGCCATCATATGATAAAATGTGTGATTAGCAGAAGTCACTGGAACTTTTTGGATTTTTAATTAGTGTAATTTATGTTAGTGTGCAGCCACTCTGACCTCCTGTACTACATACCTTGTATGTTAGACCAAATACATATCTTTTTTATTGCTTAATACTTTTTCTGCCATAAAGCTATCTTTGTCCTTGAGAAAAATATTGCATATACAGTGCATAGTTTTGTAACCTCTTCTTCAACATTCATGAGCAATTAACTCATTCTCTACTACTGCTGGCCATTATGCTCCATAAACCTTTTAACAATCAATATACATTGTTCTCCAGTCATCTCTTGCATAAAAAATAAACACTTGATTGCTCTTAAGTATTTGTTTTTGCAGAAATAGCTCATTTTTTATTCAAAGCTTCCTAGCTAGAGACAGTGTTAAATCACTGTTTCTGCGGAACATCCTTTCCCCGTTAATACTTACATATTAATCCTCACCAGAGTTGAGGAAATGTCCGCTGCTTTGAAAAATAAATACGTGAAAAAAATCAATACACTTATTGGCAATGACAAGTGCTTTCAGGCCATTCTTCTTTCTCTTCAGTTATATGCAGTGAATCTTCGTTCAGATCTGAAGTCTCAGGTTCTGTGAGAAAGTCTTGATTTGTATTTGTAAGAAACCTTGAAATCCCTTGTGAAGTGTATCAATGGACCATTGCATAGGTAGATCTAGGTGTTTTAATTTTTAAAAACACATTAGTAGATATCTACTTTATCCATCAAAGTAAATATTAACTGTGCATATTGCCAAACATTTAAAACGGAAATCTCTGCACCAGTGTGATTGTGCTTTTATCTAGGCAGATTACTTCATGTATTCTTACTTTATATCTTCATTGGCATCTGGCTGTTTGTACAGGTTTTACTCCATGTCAACAATGGAGCTGGCAGAATAACGGCTATGTATGAACCAAGAGGCACAAACAGCTTGTGTGATGGGAAATGGCACAAACTTCAAGCAAACAAAAGCAAACATCGCATTTCTCTGATAATTGATGGGAATTTGGTTCACACTGATAATCCCTACATCCAGTCAACATCTGCAGATACGAACAATCCCATTTATGTTGGAGGTTATCCTGGTACGTACAATAATATTTCCCTTCCCTTCTGTCCCTCCTGCGCTCATTCTCACAAGAATGACTCTTAACATGTGCTCCCTGGTGGTTTGCCATGGGAATTGTGACTGTGTATAGCTTAGCTATTGCTTCATATTTTTCTAGTTTCTATTTTAACTTCAAAAACCACCCATGCAGAGTGTCTTTCTTCTTTGTTTTTCCCTTTCATCTTCTATTGTCCTCTGGCAAGAACTATTTCTGCAAACTCTGCCAAGTTATTGCTGTACATGGCTTATGCTTGAAAAGAGCAGTGACTGTCCATGTTGGAATGTCACCAGTTCATCCAAATATGAATAGAACGTGATGCTTCTCAGGTGTTGGTTTTATCTGTCATTTCAAATGGGAAGAATTTAAATAACCTGAATCTTTGCATTTTTTTCAGTTTGGTGGAAATAGATTTTACGTATTTCATATTTGTTTTTCAGCTGATGTCAAGCAAAACTGCCTCACAAGCAAGAGCTCATTCCGTGGCTGTTTGAGGAACCTTGTTTTGACCAAGGGTCAACATACAGAATTGTTTGACTTTAGCAGAGCTTTTGACCTGCGTGGAGTGTTTCCTCATTCCTGCCCTGGGGCTGAGCACTGAACTGTACAAAGCCTGTCTGGATTGAGAGAGGGTTTTCTTTTTTGTTGTTGATCTGTTACTTTGCATTTTCATTCTGTAATGAAAAAAAGAACTGATAAGAACCTGCATCTATTTGATTTTTCTGGTTGTTTTCCAACTCAGGTCATGTATTTTTTTTTCATCAGAAGCTCTATGTCTGCATTTTAACTAAATGGTTTTAAACAACAAATACCTCTACAATAATTTTAATGGCATTAATTGGGTATTTTTATTTTGGGAATTTTTATTAATCAGTGTTTACAGTATTTTTTTCTTTTGATTACTTGACAGTATTTCATTTTATTCTCTGTTGGCAGTTTTGTAAGAAAGTAATAATTTTGGACCACATAATAAAACTACAATAAACTGCATTATTTCATGTAGTTTGTTTGTCCATGTATTTTAGTTAAAAGAGTTGGAAAGCTGAGAAGTTAAAAGTGTGCCCTGTACAGGGAGGTTTGAACTAGGTAATTTTTAAAGCTTCTTCCAATCTGAGCCATTATATGACTATGATTATTTTAACTGTACATGGATGTAGTCCAGCAGAGGGAGCAGGAGACTGACTAAAGGCATAATTTTGAAGGTCTCAGGTTCAGAGTTTAATTAATAGGATTTCCTTAGTCATAAAGTAGCTCCAGTTCCTTTTCCTTCTGCCTTACTATCCAGTGCTTCTGATGCTCATAAGAGATACACTGGCTAGATGGATTATGTTCTTGTTTATGCTTTCATGGAATCAGCTTCAGGACACGCAACATCTCCATGGTACAGAGATGCCTGTGAAGTGATGTGTTGCTGAATAAACAATTTGGGAAAAACTATGTATTTTGGCAATGCAAACTATAACATCATTCTTTGGAAAACAGTATTTCTTACAGACACTGGGAGGCAGTTTTGAGTCCAGCCTATATCTTTGTCTTTTCTTACCACGCCTCCCTCTGTTTGTAAAATAAGTCTTCCAGTATCTGTTCTTGAGCCAGGGTTGGGGGACTTGTGCTCAATCTCAATCAAGTAAGGACATCCATGAATCAACTGGGGCCAGATCATCGAGCAGTGACAAATGTGTCTCGTACTTTAATACGCATCTGTAATAAACATAGTTCTTTGCAAGTTACTTCCATCTCCTTTTTTTTTCCCTCTTTGAACTAGTGGTATATCTGTTTTCTCCTTCCAATTTTATTTGGCTTTTATGATGCATTTGTACAATTTGCTCTAAAGTTAGTTTTTCTCTATGTAGTTTGTGCCAGTTAAAAAAAATACTGTCTGAAATGAAACTCCAAAGCAGTTTGCCATTGCTTTCAATGAGGCAAGATTCCAAGCAGGGTGTTTTTATACATTGCATAGAGGCAGTCCAACGGAAGAGCTCCTGGAGCAAACAGCTCCTCCACTTCAGCAAGGGTGGCAGAACATGGTCCTCTGCACAGCTGTTCAGATCCAGTAACAACAGTTGCTTTTAACACAGATACACCACTGCTGTCCTGCCTCCTGCTTCTGTTCAAAATACACATTTTGATTTGAAGAGCTGTCTTTGTTGTATTTTTTTTATTTTTGACATGGATACAAATACAGTGGACACACTCTGCTGTACAAATACACTTACATGCTGGCGTACTTCAATGAAACACATAACATAATGAGGATTGTAAGGGAAACATACATACAAACACTTCACTTTGATTAGTGGCATTGTATTATTTTCCACAGAAGACACACATTGATAGAGATGCATTGAAAAATAAAAATGAAACACCATGTGTTTGAATTCATTGTCTATTAACCCCAACATCTGATCTCACAAGGTTCACATTACAAACATAATTTAGGCAACGTGGTTTGGATAAAATTTCATCCATATCCTGAAATACGTATTTTACTAGATCTTTTTTTCTAATTTCAATTCTTGCCTCATACAAAAAGTAATATTTTGTCAGTCTTAATGTGAAATTGATAATAGATTAAGTAGTAAACGTCTAAGTCAAAATATTTTTCCTGGAAAATGCAGAGTGAGGTAGTTAATATTATACATGGACACAGACACATTTGCACACACACACACACTTTCTAATGACATTCGCTGCATCTACAGGCTAAAATATTCCAGTCTGTTTTGCAACACCTGCTTTTTACAATACTCTCTCTCTCTATGTGTTGATATGCAAAATGCTGTCCTTGTAGAACCGTGGAGTATATAAATGCTTGAGGCATCTTTGGAATTTCAGTTAATTTCTCCCTGTTTGCTACCACTTTCTTACTAATAGCTTTCCACATACGTTACTTTTTGTTAGGTGACAATCCTCTTCCAACTTAGTTTTAACTTTAACTTACTCATGCCTTGACCAGTATCTTGAAATATAAGATGTAAAGCTGAGACCTCATTTCAAAATGCTTGTTCTGTTTGTCTGCTGCATATTATATCAAGATAGTGTACCAAAACAATACAAAACAACTTAATGTGGAACAGTATTAACAACGGTACATAGGTAATTTGCATCAAAAGATAATTCTGACATTCTGTTTCAGAGACAGGAGGTATTTGGCCACTCTGTAGAGTCTAGTTCAGCTGCTAACATGCACATCTTATAAAATTACAGGCAGTTTTAGCATAAAACAAGAGCTCACAGGTTGGATTTTATTACATCATATTTGACTTTCCTAAGTTGTGAAGTGGTAAAAGTCTTCCAAAACCCCCTTGTATTCCATACAGAATGCAGGGAGATCTATTTCAGAAATAACATCAATGAGGTCCAGAACATGCTGAGCAAGTTGCAGCATGAACACAGGGCTGCTCTGTCCTTTCCCTTGCACAGCCATTTGAGAACACAGAGTGGAGTGATTGAGCAAGATGGAGGAGGTCTGAAAGTATTGTAGGAAGTTAGCACATTTGCTATGACATTTCAAATTATTTCCTTAATGTTTAGGCTTTCTGTATAATCACAGAATGCCTTTCAGTTGGCTATAGATGCAATGATGCTTAGCATTTATATGATTCTCTTTGTATTCAAAGCACTTTCCACATAAAAAGCCTTTGCTGAGTTTGTTCTTCCCAGATAGATGTTTATAACTCCTGATCTGCTTGGGGAATTGTTTGGCTACATCAGAGAGTAGAATTTAACCCAACTAATTATCATGTTGCCTTTATATGGAAAGTACTAGTCGTGCTTTACAGCTGACAGACAGGAGCAGCATAAGCAGAAAGTGCTGTCCATTGCCACAGAGGGAACTAAAGGGTATTGGGAGCAAAGCACATGACAAAACGTTTATGCTGAGTCCTATAAACAAGCCACAGATCTACTATCTCTTGTATACTTAAAATAAATAGTTGTCACAATAAGGGGTGTATTTTATAATACAACTGTTCTGTTTTTTTCCTGGCTGCAACTATGTCTCCTTTAGTGTTAAGAAGAAAAAGGAAAAACAAAACCAAAAGGAAACAAAAAAACCCAAACAAACAAGAACAAAAAAACCCTCTAAAAACCCGCCAAAATGACCAGAAAGTTAAAAATGTCACTGTTAAAAAAAAAGAAGTTGCTAGTTTTTTATCTAGAAGATAACAAAGAAGACAGGATCTGCCCTCTGTAGACATTATTGTTGCTGGTAAAGTTACTAATTCAATGTTGATTTCTTTCACTGGCCGCTAACAATGAAAAGCTAACTACTGGAGAACACAAATTAACTTGACACATTTTAGAGGCTCTGCTTCTGGTTCAGATCCTCATAGCATAATTTCAGTAGAGCATCACAAGTTACAGGCTTGCTCTGCAGGACAGCAAACTTTCTGTTAAGCTGAATGACTTGGTTCAGAGTGCTTTTAAATTGCCATATGAAAAACACAGCTTGGGCCTCATCCCTGTGTCCAGATCAGGAACAAAAGTCATTGCTCAGACGGGGGGTGGTTTCACTGTGCAATATCATCATCTATTGATAGGGACATTGCAATACAGTTGAAGGCATTGGTTTCCACTTATTGCGTATGACACAGATGAAAAAAAATACTTGCTATTTTCCAGGAATTTGTGATTTCCCTACTCAACAAACCTCTTTTAGTTCAACATAGCCCAAAGTGACATGACTGAGTGAAAAACATTGCTTGCTCTTATGAATAGCTTCAAACCAGACATCCTATCTGACATGCCCAATGCAGTTGCAGCCCACTGCTCTCTTGTCAGCCTGTGTGTTTGCTTAGACTGCATGCCAGATGTAATTTCCTATGTATTTGTAAAACCCCCAGCACAACTGGGCCTAGTTTGGCTATGGTTTTAAAGACTTAAAATGTAAATTATTAAATCCCTTTTCTCATTGGAAGCTCTGTTTCTTCTCTATGCTGTATTATACAAGACCTGAACAAAGATCTTTCTTGTTGATGCAGCTGACGAGTATAAAAATTGCTTACGTATTAAAGCTAAAATAAACAAAATCAAAATAATTAGGTTACAAATTAGAAACTATAATGTTTAACAAAAAAGGTGATGACTGTAAGTGGCACCATTAACACATCTCATAGTCTGGCATTACACAGATTTAATTCTGAGAGTATCAAATAAAAGGCAGGACTAAGGGCATATGTCCCATCTCACCTAGCCTTTGTCTCCTGAAACTTATGTGACAGGGGAAGGGTGTGGAACATGGTTTGTACTGCTACAATTGCACACAGCTGAGGGATCCAGACAGATGATTTTGGAAGACTGGTAGGGAGATATAAGTGGTATATACATTGAGCAGTACAGCTGTCCATAGTTCCTCCTCCTGCCTTCCTGTATCAGGTACTCATGAGGAGTGACTGAGAGACACGAGGATTGCAGTAACACACACTGTATGAGTTTACTTTCAGGAGAAAGGTTTGGTTTTCACACAGCTGTCTTGACACTGCTGCATGTTGAGCTCCCACCTTCCATGCCTGACAGACACCTTCCCTTCTCCAATGTTTCTATCATGCTTCTGTGTTATGCTGTGGTCAGTAGTGTTTCATTCATCTGATGCCACTTCATTATTTCCAAAAATTGTTCTAACACCAGGTCAGGAAATGAACACCGTACCTTGGTTTGCCCTCCTCACCTCCTGGGCCAACTGGCACAAGTGTAATCCATACTAAAGTGTAACTAATGAGATATTTTTCCGATGGTTTGGAAGCAAAAACACTACATGCGGACCATCAGTTGGACAGTACAGTAGGAAGGAATGATGTCCTGTAGCTACCATTCTGTTTTGTCTCTGTAAGAGCTGCTTAAAATGACAGGCATCACTCTTGTCCATTTGGCTTTAGTCCAGTATACTGCTGCCCTCTGCTTCAGGTGGCTTTTGGTTTTATCACCCATTCTGCCTGAGGATTTGCACGGTAGACATCCAGCATGAACGCATCAGGATCCAAACAGTGCTGACCTGAAAAGGAAATTGTCAGCCATGAATCATAAGATGTTCTGAGCACACAGGGACAAAGCTGTGTTAAAATGTCCTTGGAATGTTTCCTTGACTTGCACACAGCAAGCCTAGCTTGGTGTGTCCATCCAGCTAACATATTGCCTGGATACAGAGAAGGCCTTTGGTAAATTTGCCAGTGATTTTACTCTGTGACAGTCATGAATTCTCTGTCATTTCTAGGCAGGATGTCCGGCATTACACTGAGTAATGGACAAAACATTTAGTCAAATGGTGAATATGGTCTCTTTAGAAGCGTCAACAACACTGTTAATGTAAGTGCTACAGTATGGGGGGTTTTATTTCTTTGGATTTACTAAGCTGGAATTACAACTCTCTGACTTCATTGTTTTTAAATGCTAAAAAAGTAGCTCTTTAAGCAATGTGTTCCCATAGAGTAGGATATTGTAAAGAAATGCAGAGAATCTAACAAGGTTTTTGGGAGCTGCCAATTTGCTAGTTAGAAAAAACAATTCTCTGCACTCTGGCTGTTTCATTAGCTGGTGATTGGGAAGTTGTGGCTGCCTTTGCCAGAATGAGGATTTCGTGCTTCTTAGTTGAGTAATAAGGCAATAAATTTTAGGGTTAAGTAGATTTGTTGGACTATATTGCATTTACATGGGGTAATGAAGTAATTTCACTGGTGAGATTACTTTGCTGTGACACAAGATTATGGTAAAATTTTTGTACGATTATTTATAAGGTCACTGGGGTCCTAATGATTTTATTCAAGTGAAAGCAATATAAATGAATTAATGCATAATCAGTGGACTAAGGTACCCTGAAGGATCTAGGATGATAAAAATGATTTTAAATAAAGATGCAAATTAAATGTCTCAATTTTTTGGAAGACCACGGTAGGAATATTTGGGATTGTTNACTGTTGCTGTTATTATAAGAAGTTTTACTGCATGAAACAGAAGAAGACAAAAGCCCTATTGCAAGGAATTTGCAATCTGAATAAAACACACAGATCAGTGTGAGTATAAAACATATGTGCAGGAACTGAATTCACAATTCTGGGGGCTTTTATTTGCAGGAGGTTAACACATCTAGTAAGAAAGAAAGAGGTCTTAGAAAAAGCCTTGACAGCAAGGTGGAATGTGCCTGCAAGAGGAAGACTAA
>VWZN01016673.1:45382-92795 GCA_013396955.1 Regulus satrapa
TTTGTATTAAGTTTACAGAAACTCTTTAGAGCTGAATCTAGAAGAAAAAAGGAATAATATAACCAGATAATTGACAACTGACTAAAACAGAGAATCTGGAATTTTCATATGATTAGAGAGAGAGCCAGGATTGTGTAATATCAAATTAAAATATGGTTTTTGACCTTTAGGCCAGAAACCTGTGGGGCAAGACACTGTTGCTGTTATTATAAGAAGTTTTACTGCATGAAACAGAAGAAGACAAAAGCCCTATTGCAAGGAATTTGCAATCTGAATAAAACACACAGATCAGTGTGAGTATAAAACATATGTGCAGGAACTGAATTCACAATTCTGGGGGCTTTTATTTGCAGGAGGTTAACACATCTAGTAAGAAAGAAAGAGGTCTTAGAAAAAGCNGGTCTTGGAAAAAGCCTTGACAGCAAGGTGGAATGTGCCTGCAAGAGGAAGACTAAGGATCTCTTAACCATGGAAAAATGCTCAGTTAGGAAAATGACAGAGGTAAGGAAAAGATCAGATGAATTTGGCAAGACTGTAAGAAGTGCTGCTGAGATCCAGCTGCTGGTTCATTCTCTCCTGTGGGGTGCCCCTCCTGTCACTCTGGAGTTGGAATAAATAATAACATTGATTCTAACAGCTTTTGGGTCAGGCTCTTTTCCTCCAAATGGACTGGAGGATCAGAGAGGCCTGGCTTGCCAAACAATGCTGCCTTGAGGTGATTTAGGAGGTTAAGGACATTCAGAATTAGTTTTCAAAATTGAGACCTACCTATATTTCCTCCAATTTCATGTAAACTTTGGATCTGGCCTCTTGTGTTCTGTGATGATCCACGGCTAGGATGGAAAAAAACCTTTCAGTTTATCTTTCTGTTATAACCACTGCCTTATCACCCATCATCTATGGTAAGCTAAAGTTTGGTTATTTTTTCCCATGAACTGCCTTATCAAAACCAACAACCTTTCCCAAACTGACCACTGCAGAATAATGAATCTGCTACAGAAGTAGATTACTGCATCATTGTCAACTAAACCTTCTGTATTATTTATTTTATATTATTTATTCAAAGAACAGAATTATGTGGTAACATGGGAAAGATTTTGCAGAAAAGACTTTCAGACACAATTTCCCATTTCCCATAACTGTTAATAATTATTACCTTACAGAAATAAAAACATTCTAGTCTTATGGATAGATGTAAAACAATCCCTTTGTGTTCTCTGTACCAAGTCTATAAAATGCATGTTTAATGTACATTTTTAGTAGTGATCTACTAAAGGGACGGCAGATTGAATTGGTATAGGAGCCAATTATTAAGTAAAATAAAAAGAGTAAGATAAGTGGATAAAATTTCTTTGACCAACATAACCATAAATTAGCAATTTTAGATTAGAGACAAGAGTTCTTGCAAACTACGAATCTTTGAAGGGAAACAATCTATTAATTTATAGTTCTGACATTGTTCTTCAGGAAAAACAATATGTTCTGCTTTACCCACCTGTTTTCACAGTGGAATCGAGCCAGGATGTCTTTGGCTTTTGTTTGGCTGTTGAGTTGAATTGCCATAGAGACTTTTGAATGCAGTGGAGCATAAACTCTTATCACCCCTTCGGGTATGTCAGACTGCAAGTATGGAGGAAAAGTGACAGCTCCCTAAAATCAATATTCAATAGAGTAAGTCTAAGGCAAATATTGCTCTAGCTCAAGTCGGAAGTAGTTCTGCAACCTCATTTGAGATTGCTTGCAAAATTCACTGTCCTGCAGTCTCCTGGTTATTTAAAAGACATTTACACTAATACAAATGTGAATTTGTAGACACAAATCAGATATAACACAAAGACACAAACTCCTTGGTAAGTAGCACATAAATGCATACAGGGTAAAGCCCTTCAATTTTAACTTCAACTTATTTCTGTTAACATTGGTCAGTGAACCAATTGCTTATTTAAAAATCAAAAATGATTAAGAATAACTGTTCTTTCTTCTAAAGATGTATTTTTCGTGAGGCATAAAGATCCAGTTCTATGTTTCTGCCTCCTATATCTTCAACTAGATTGAAGTGTGTGTACAGTAAAACATCAAGTACCATATGGTTTCTGTTAATTTAAAATTTGACCTTGTGTAGGGTTCAAATGATCATCTATGAAGTTTATGCACTCTTCCATGATTAATGGTGGATAAATCAATTAGCAAGGCTTGCATTCCAGTTCTAATCCAGTTAATACCATGCTCGCCAGAACACAATAGTCTCTCCAGTCTCTGTCTCTGTGTAATTTAGAACATCTGAGACCTGGGGATTGCGTTAAGTGCTCTCAACATTAAACTCAGTTATCCAAACAGAGTTTGCCGCCAATTTACCCTTCATATTTCAGCTCCTTGCTATGGCTGCCCTCATCTTTATTAGATGTAAACCCAATTACTCCAATCAATGGACTTGTCTTCCCAAAGGTGCAATGACTTCAGTAATTGACTCTCCTCAGAGAAGGAGTCGATCTGTGTTCATCCCAGGCTGAATTTAACTTTGCAGCACAATAGTCTACACTGCCATTTTAAACAAACATCTCTGTCTCCATCTGCAGCACCAATGTATGTCCTATCCTACTTAAAATACTTCAGTCAGTGCTAGAAAATTCTTGAGAAATTCTTGATTCTTCTTGAATTAGAATGGATTCACCATTCTAATTTGTCATTCACCATAACATTTATCATTCTACTTCTTTCCCCATACATTACCTTCTGCGTTTTCTCTCTTGTCTATATTAAGTGGCTCATTCTCTATTTCTCATAACCTGGTGATATCAACCTTCCTAATTTTTTTCTTTTAGTCTTCAAGACTATTCTTTAACAATAGTCCTTTACCATTTCCTTGATTACTTCTCTTACAATTCATTAGTCTTCATTCTTTTAAACATTCATGGAAGACTCTAAATACTTCCTCTGGTGATTAAAAGTAGTTACTACTTGAAAATACATGTATGTTGCCTAGGGACTGTGTTTGCTGTGCACAGAGACATGACACATCTTGTTGCCCAAATTGTATGTTGCACCTAGGGTTAATTAATTAATTTTAGTTGCCTATCAAAGCAGCATACTCCAGGTAAGTTTCTAGGCAGTAGATAAAAGCTGGTGGCTTTAAGACCTTCAAAGAAAGGTTTTTCTATCAGATTTTCTGAAGTCCACACTGCATCTGGAGCCCTGGAAATCCTCAAAAGTATTCACCTCTTTCCTCCAAATACAAGAGAATATACAGGGAATAACAACACAATCTTCTTCATTGGACACTTAACATTTAGACACAGTTTAGGTGTCTATGGTAGGCAAACTGAAGTTTCTCTCTGCTTACAGAGTTAGTGCAGAGCTCTAAGACTAAAGCTTGCAAGGAGAATATCACGTGGCCTGTACCAGGACATGGAAAAATGCAATTGATCCTCATACAGACCATCCTACTACTCAGCTACAGATCCATGCATTTGTTGAGTATCCACAAATCATATCTGTCAGGGACAGTCCACATATAAGCATTTCTCATGAAATAGGTTAAAAACAAGCTTGGCAGCTTGGGCTGCTGGAAATCATTCTGCCTTCCTTACCTTTTCTCAATCAATTCCCAAACTTTGTCTTATCAGAGTGTTGGACTGGGAAGAACACCTTTCAAGATAACTTTCAAATCAGCTTATTTTGTATGGCAAGATTTCCTCCCCACACCCAGAATCTCTAATGAGATAAAGAAGGGAGGCTGTATAAACCTGCCCTTGAAGCTTGTATCTTTTTATCACACCTCTAGTCTTTCAGGTCTCTCCCGTTCCATTGTCTTTCTCCTCAGAAGTTTTCTCACTCCTTTGTCAAACATCATTTGTCTCTTGCTGTTGTTCATTGCTGCCTCATTCATTTTTCTCACTTGGGAAATCAGGAAGGATGGGACCTAGAGAGAGGAAACCAAACCTCAGAATAAACAGTAAATTTTTCCCCAATGTATTGGGTCTTTAGAAGGGCACCAAATTTTAGGCAGCAGAAACTCTGCTTATTCCTAGAAGATACATGCAGTTAGCTTCCTCTAACAACCTACAGTTATTCCTTTGGTGAAGTTGTAGATCATCTTTCAAGCCATATGAAACTTTAAAGTGATGTTTTTGGCTGCACAAACTTTATTAGGAGGTAGTCTTTGCAATCCCCATTATACCCGCCCTCTGTTATAAGCAGACAAGCCAAGACTGTCAACATCTTCAGGCCAACCTTCAGAAGCAAAACAGGTTGTACACACTTTTGTCCCATTTTAATGTTGGCTAGACTTCAAACAGACACATTTAAGTTTAATCACACTGAATTTAGCATATTACCTACAAATCCAGATTAAATCATTCTTCTATGCATCATGCTGTATGAGCAATGGTGTGGGAAAGATACTTCCAGAAGGCAACTGATGCTAAAACAGTTGTCTTAGATATGCAAGATAGCCTAGTCTTAAATATGTCTTAGATATAGCTCTCAATCCAGAAAATCTGTTAGGGTGTCTCATTCTAGATATGGAAGACTCCAGTCAGTTTCCAAAGAAACTGTTTCTCCTTGACAGGTCTGTTTATTCTAACTTCTGCACATCTGCATATAGCAAAATAGTGCACTGTAAACAGAACCACAGAGAGGGAACCAGCACTACTCACTGTCCACAGGATGTCCTGGTACCGGATTAAAAGCCGCACAATGTGTGCGGTGGTAGCGGCTGCTTGCATTTCTTGTTGGTTTGCACGTTTCCCTTTGTAGATGAAGAGATTTGGTGCAACAATCATAGACACGTTCCACAAATTCATCTTGTTTTTTCCTTCATTAGCAACCACCTTCTTCAGGAACTGAAGAAAGGCCTGGAAAAATACCCAAAAATTTGTTTAATCTCAGGAAGTTATTTACATTTGAAATGCAGCATTTTCAGATGCACGTGTCTGGCTATATTTGCACTTGGAGGTGTAATGTAGTGTTTTTTTAATTGTATTTGGATTACTCTGATATTTGTTTTTACAACAACCTGTGTCAACCACAGAGGAACAGATAATATAAAAATGCACATTGATAAATTACCTATCACTTAGAGCATAATCCCAAATTTATAAGGCAAATACAGTGTCTAAGGCTCTGAATCCTATAGTAGAGGTAAGATGTACATGTATTGCAAGGGAACAGTTACTTTCTTCATAGATTACCAAGTGTCCATTTTGATGGACCTGCCAATGCTTTTTTTTATCACAGCCACTTGGGGTGATTAGTCTCTCTTCAAATCTGCACCAGTCCCACATGTAATACAACCTGAAATTTCTGCCAGCAACCCCCAAACTTTTATTCTGGGATAACAAAAGCAAGAAGAGCTAAGTGGCTGTTCATAGATGTTACTTCTGCACGTGTTTGGCAGAGCCAAAGGAAACTGATTTCCACATTTGGGTAGTTAATTCAGAATTTTGCTTGAATGATTAAATAGCAGACTGCAGCTATGGTTATGTTCTGCAACATTGTTCTGTTTTCAGCTGGGATAGAGTTAATTTTCTTCCTTGTATCTGGTACAGGGCTGTGTTTTGGATTTAGGATAAGAGTAATGTTGATAAAAAACATGTTTTAGTTGTTGCTAAGAAGTGTTTACACACTACACGTGTAGTCTTTAGCTTCTCATGCTGCCCTGTCAGCCTGAGGGCTGGGACTGCAACAAGGACTTGGGAAGGGACACAGCCTGGAGAGCTGACTCCCAAGGGATATTCCATACTATATGGCATTGAGCTCAGTATCTAAACTGTGGGGAAAAGTGATCCTGGCCCACTACTCAAGAACTTGCTGGGCATCAGTCAGTGAGTAGGGAAAAATTGCATTGTGCATCACTTGTGTTGTGTGTTCTAATTAACTAATCATTATTCATTTTCCCAGTCATTTCTGTCTTATTAAACTGTTATTGTCTCAACCCATGAATTTTACATTTAAAAAAAAATTTCTCACCCATCCCACTAGGAGGGGGGAGGAGTAAAGGACTGGCTGTGTGGTGGTGTGCTGGCTTTAGACAGGGTAGTGTTAATTTTCTTCATGCTGACTGGTATGGAATTATGTTGGAGACTTGTGCTGAACATAGTGTTAATAATATAGCTTTATTTTGTTATTGCTGAGGAGGACTTTCTTAGAACCAAGGCCTTTGGTTCTAAGAAAGGCTTTTTGTACTGCCATACCGCTGAGTACTGCTGAGGTGCATGAGAAACTGGGAGGAAACACAGCCAGGACAGGTGACCAAAGGGATATTCCAGACCATGTGACATCATGCTCAGTATAAAAAGGTGGGAAGAAGATGAAGGGAGGGGGGGGACTTTTGGAGTGATGACATTTGTCTTCCCAAGTAACTGTTATGTGCGATGAAGTCCTGCTCCCCTGGTGATGGCTGAACACTTGCCTGCCCTGGAAGTGGTAAGTTCTTTTTTTTGCTCTGCTTTCATGAACAGCTTTTTATTTTTTTTCTCTTAGATTATGTTTATCTCAATTCATGAATTTTCCAGCTTTTAGCCTTCTTATTCTTTCCCTGATCCCACTGATGGGGGAGTGAGCGAGAAGCTGTATGGGCCTGGTTGCTGGCTAGGGCTAAACCATGACAGGTATTAGCTGCCTCTTGGTTAAAGCACAAAAACTATACCATTAAAAACATTGTCTTTGTACCCTGACATAACAGTTAAAACATTTTCACAAACACAAGAATTAAAAAATAGAGACAGTGTTGGAAAAGTTTCTAAAATCTCATTAGAGACAAGTGAGTGGAGCTGTGTAGAGAGTTTTGTCATCACTTCCATTTCTGTACAGAAGCCTAATTAATAATAAAGTAATAATTAAGACTACTCCTCGAGCACGTGTTTCACATGTGCAGCTCTATACCTAAATGAACTTTGGCAGTGGAAACAAACCCCATTCTTTACAGAGCACTAGTAGATAACCAGGTGCTTTGAAAAGAGTTGTTCCTGTCCCTTGTTACTCTATACATAAATACAGGTAAAGGAGGCATGTGACTGACTAGAAAGGCTTTCAGAGGTGGGAGACCTGCATGGTCCTGATGAGCAGGGGACCTGATGAACTGCCTGGAGGCTCCCAGGGAGCTTGTTCACATAGGTTTCCTTGATGTATAAACAGGCCCAAAGATGCAACAAGTGTCTCTTAGGATCAGGACATAGCTGCAGTCAGATCAGAGAGCTCCCAAGCATCCAAAATGCTTGTAGCTACTGTGTTTGTATCAGGAAGTATTACATGGGGGTGGGCATGGGTTTGTAAGGCAAGCCACCTGAGGGTGAGCTCCTGACATCTGTGCTACAGATGCATGTTTTTACTTTGGACTCCATCCCACAGTCTCACCCAGTGCCCTGGAAGCTCTTCCAGTACCAGGAGTGGAAGGTGAGCTCCCAGAGGGCAGCATCTCTTTTAAATTGAACTTAAAGAATTTCAGTTATACAAAAAATCCAGAAACTGGACCTCCTTTGTCCAAACTAAGCAAGGAATGTGTCTCTTTGAACTGAGTGCTTCATAGTAATGATGCCTGAGATCCAGCAGTTGGATACCCCCAGCAACTATTTCTTAACTGCTTGTAAAAGAAATGACAGCCAGGAAATGTGAACTTCTTTTCAAGGAAGTAATCAAAACCACAAACAAATACTTTCTTGTAGAATCTGGAAAAAAATCAGCCTCTCACTTAAAAGTCAAAAGCACCACAGATGGCAGGTGATAGCAAATTAAGAACTTACCTTGGCTGTGTCTCTGTTGGCTTCAGGCATTAGCATGATCAACAGATGCAAAGCTTGTACTTGTAACTTGATCTTGGAGATTTCTAAGGACATGAATAATTAATGCTACTGAAATCCCGACTGCAATTGGCTTGTTTAAAAAGCCTTGTGTGTCAGCAGTTCTAGAAAAACCAACTAGTGCCACCTGGTTGAGACTAGCACGCTTAGGTCTAAGTGAGTAACCATACCCTTTTCCCCACATATAAAATCACCTTAATGAGTGGGTTTTTCCTAATAATCTTGGGTCTTTGTCACATGGAGACACAAGGCACTACAAAATTCTATCTACATAGTAACAATCCAGTATTTTTTAGTATTAGCTACTTAGTTATCTGTGTATTCCTTGTAAGGAATAAAGTCACTTTATTCTGCAGAGACATCTCCTGTTCAGTCTTCTCCAAACTGCTGAGCCATTGTAACTGCATACAGCCTGGGACTCACACTCAAGAAGGTGAAGTTTATGGGAAGAGGTCACCTGCTTCTGCCCTTTAAGCTACTCTTAGGGACACTGAAAGCATGACCGTAACCTTATGTAAAGATACCAAGTTTTCTGTACCAATTTGCTAATAAATTCACCATCCTGAGACTTTCAGTCTGTCCTAGCTCAAGTGACTTTACAGTGAAATCATAGGTATGGCAAGGTATAATTGCATTCTTCCTGGAAGAGAAATGAACAAAATGTACTGAGATTGAGAGGGTGTATGTACACTGAAAACAAAGCCCAGCTGCCTGAACCTTTCTATGCCTACACATTTCTGTACCAATGGTCAAAGCTCAACATAACTTTAACAGAAATAAAATAGGTCCAGTAGATAAAGGACAGTGATTTGATTTTATCTTGCAGAAATTTTAATTTATGAAACCTACAGTTAATGTGAATCAGAGTCTATATATGAAAGTCACTGTTTACTCACTGGTTTCAAGTTTTACATTAAACAGTTGTTTTGTTCACACAACAAGCCTATGCTTGTTATTAATTATGCTATTAGCTGAATACAGACACCCTTCCCATTTGAAAACAAAATCTTGCAGAAAATTAAAATGTTTAGGCAAAGCACTGGATCTGTTTTTCTCTCTACTTCAGAGGGAGAAACAATTTTGTTACTTTTCTCTACATACTTCAAAGAGAGAAAAAAAAATTAATGCATACTCTTGCATTTTATCATATTATCAGTCCATACTAACTCCATATCCACATACTTTCTACTAGCGTGATGAATGCAGGCAGATATTCTACTGTGAAGAGTGGGCTTGGGAGTTCTCTTATGAACATTTTCAGCAGTCCCGCTGCATCGTTATTTCGTACTTGGTCCCAGTCAAAAGTGTCTTCGTAAAATTTTGCCTCAAGTTCTTGATGGAGATTCTAAAAGACAAAAGAGACATTTGGCCTTCAATCATTGCTGCCAATCCAGTAGTTTGTGATCGCTTCAGAAATCCCACTACAAGCAGCAGGCAGGTTTGTACAGCACTTGGACTAAAGCAGCCCTAAGCCTAGGTACACCCTGTGTAGTGTGAAGTGTGAATGTGAAGTTCAGAGCATGTTAATAAGTCAAGTTCCTGCAACCCAGGCTAAATTTGGCAAACCAGGCTAAATTTGGTTTGCTATAGATAGATTTCTGCCAGTGAATAATCTGAACCACCTCAAAGCAAGGCAATTATGTGCAATGTCTTAGAACTAGAAGCAGAAAACTCAGTTAGCATAGCTGTTCTTTTTGTTTAAAACACTCTCCAGAGGTTTTGACCCTGAAGTCACGGAGGAGTGGTGTTTCTTCCTCACTGTCAGTGAACTTGCTAGATAGTCTGAATCCATGGGCCTTGAGCAAATGGCTAAAAATTCAGGTCTTTCCATCTTTGAAAATAAGTTTTATGTTAGGATAATTATAGTTAGATATGGTCATATTATAGAAAAATAAAGGTACAAAACCATTACTGTCAGAAAAACCTTAATGTATTACCCCTCCCCCCCCACCTCTAAAAACACAGGAGATGTTTAAGAGAGAATTGATCGTTATACTGTTTTGGATTCCAATTTAATCACCTTGTTCTCAACTGGCAGCATCCTTCTGCATAACAGAGGTCAGTTTAGCTCTGGAGGGTCACTAGGCAGTGTTCAAAACACATGTGAAAGGGAAATACTCAGCAAGGTTTTGAGTAGGAACAGGATTTGGCTTCAAACCCAGATCACTGTTCAAAAATGCAAACTCCTCAAAAAATTGTTGAGTTAAAAAGATTGAAGGACAGTATTTTAATTTAAGGATATCCATAAATAATGCAGCTTTCACAATTATTACTGGCAAACACAGTCCTATCTATAGCAAGCTTTTTGATGCTTTTTATGAGACCATTTATGACAAAATATATCTGTAGTAAATATTCGGTTTCAGATAATGATTTTGTCAGATATACTTTAATATTATGCAAAAAGTTCAGTCCATTCAGGCAGAAAAGCTTTTAAAAACGAATTCTGTTTGCCATGTCTCACATGAATGGAAGGAAATTACATATCAAGTACAGACACACATAATGAAGTAGAATGGTTGCACAAACGGATGTAGAAAGTCATTCAGGATTTGGCATAAAATGCTACAGTCTCATTTTTACTAGCACATTTTACTGGTTTTAATCTGGGCTATCTCAGCTTCCTCTGTATTCACATCGTTTGCACATAATTGATACAAACACCTAGATTGAATTCTCTCTTGTAACTGACTGAAGATGTGGAACAGAAACCCTCACCTCATCAAAAGCACAAGAGGCAGAATTCTACTCCACATTTTTCTGCTGAGTACTGGTAAAAAGCCACAAAAATAGAAAGCAAGTTTTTGGAAACACAAACTTTATGTATATATTATACATACATACACATACATACATACATACAGACAGACATATATATATACATATTTATATATAACTCCACATAGGTAAGCATGTATTTGATGCACTCAATTCCCTTAATTCCCTGCCTCATTTACCTGTATCTATGTATGCATCTAATACTTGAAAAATATGGGTTGCAATTTTTTTTTAAAATGACTGATCCTTCACTAGACTATCATACAGTGCTGGTTCACTGGAGCTTTTGTTACTGAGGAAAACTTGTATTCATTTTTCTTCTCTTTGTTTTATAGAATAGTAACCTTTAATCATTTCCATATGCCTTTTCTTTCTCCAAACAAGACTGAAATAAAGTTGGAATGCCCTCAAGTCCTAATGTCATAATAATGTATGAAGGCTTTTGAAGGATAAATTCTGGATCTGCTTTGAAAAAATCTCTCTCATCGGTTTGTTGGGCAGACTCAAATGAAACCAAAACTCAAATAATTAAAAACTTTCATATGGGCAGTTTAACTTAACACTGAGTATAGAGGAGTTGCATATGAAGTTATATGCAAGCTGATAGTAGCTCACAGAATACAGCTTGTGAAAAAGAAGTGAACAAGACACAGTACAGTACATGCAAAGAGTATAAAAATAACTGGAAAAATTTGAGATTGTGTAAAATAACATTGAAGTATTTGTATGAAAAAATGAGGAAACTGAAAAGTGCAGGGCAAGTTAGGAGCTCCTTTCTGCAAGATGTGGCACTTTTCAAGGCTCTGGGTATTTCTATCAATGCACAAAGTGATGCTGCTGCCTACATTTGGTGTGTTTCACGTAATGCTGCTTTTTCATATTCAGCCATTTTTTATGATCCTCAGCCCACTCAATTGTTTAACAATCCCAAACATTTGTGTGGCTACCACAATGTTGAGACTTCCTGCCTTAGAACACAAAACTATCTTCCATAAGGATGAAAAAATGGGAGCAGGATGGTAAGGTGCTGCTTAAACTACAACAAAAAAAGCCTAAGGAATAAAAAAGCAAAAATCTGGGAAAGAGATAGACCCTACTAAGCCAAGAAAAAAAACCAAACCTAACTAAACAAAAAAACTTGCCTTGTTTTTCTAATTTGCCTCCTCCAGCTCCTGGAATGAAGTTGGTCTGGAGAAACAATTGCAAATATTACTGGCCCACAGTGTCAGGTTATTGGGTGCCAATTATACTGTGTTCATAGCCCACAAATAGCCTGTGAAAATTCAGTACTTCAGGCTGCCAGCAGTGAACAGAGGCCAAATTTCTCTCACTTGGATCATGAAATTGCAAGATCACAGACAACAAATGAAAAATAAAATGACACAGAGGTTAAAATGACAAAAAAAATAACATTTTTATCTGATGTTCACTCAGTTTAGGAACTCTGCATTTCTGCAATAAATTACAGCAGAGATAAGATCACAGCAATTTTGGATGACAGAGATAAACTGAAAGGATGTCTCAAAGTTTTGAGGAGAAAAATCACATTCAACATCAAATCTGTGCTTTATATAGAACATTAACTACAGCAAAGTAGTAGACCAAATGGTCTGTGATTTATTGGTTCCCAGGAACTAATCTGACCTTTCACTGGCAGGAGTAGGAATGCTGAGCTACATAGATCAGTATTTATGTACTGTCTGGATTTGTGTGTATGCTGTACTATTTTACATAGAGTCTGTGGTCCAGAAGATGGAAAACTAGCTTGGATGTATACCTTGACTCTGGAAGCAGATCCAGGAACTCGCAGAATTCCTTCAGTTTCCAAACCTGTTTCCTCAAGCTTGAGCAGCAGCTGAAAGAAGGGACAAAAAAATCCAGGAAAATATTCAGAAGTGCTTAAGAACACTCTTGGCTTTCTTTTCAATCTAGGTATCCTTGAAGCTAATCTGAAAAAGATACATTTCTATGAAATCAGCTAATGAAATCCAGCCAGATCATGTAAATAAATTTGCCTAATTTATCTCCATAGTCCTTATCCTGAAGTAAAGAGTATGTAGAGTATAGAAAACTGCTAATGGAATAGACCTCTCTGTCCTTGACTTGAGAGCTGGCACTGCTATAGAACAATTAGCACATAAATGTATTAATGGAACAGATTAGATACTTAAACACAGTAGTGTTTTGGAGGAAAAACAACCTCTGAGAAATGTTTAAATGTGCTCCAAGGAGCACAATAGAAATGTATGTTGTCTGTAGACAACATACATTTTTTGGAACTGACAATTTAGATTAGAAAATGATCCCAGGATATTTTATTTTGAAATTTCTGTGAATAGAGGACCAAACTTTCCACTCCAATTGGTTATTAAAAAAAAAAAACGTAGTTTTGATTTTACATAATTTTGAACACTGAGGAAAAAAGATAATTTCTCAGCATTTAATCATACAGTACCAGATTTTCACTACCAGATCTGCTTCCTGCCCTAACTGATTTCCAATGTTATCTTGATAGGGCAGCAGTGCAAAGTCATGTACATGTTCAAGTTGTGTCAGTCTTTCCCGACACTCCCCAACACTTCTTTTATCAGTATTTACAGGAAAATCTGTTGCCATTTCAAGTTTGGGTAAATCTGTGCAATTGCACACATACTTGTGTCTGCGTGCTTGCCTCCAAGATATCCACAGGGTATCCCTGTCTGGCCAAATGTCTTATTTAAATACCCTTGTCTTGTCATACAAACCTCAATGAGAAGATATCACTTACATTCTGGAAATAGTAGCTAAATAACAGTAACAAACTTATGGTTTGAATTAATTGATGAAATTAAAACTGTTGAGACAACTCATCTCTGCCACTTTTGCACACACATACGTTGCTTGGCTCTCTATTTTAATGAAAAAGGGAAAGAGAAAGACTTCCCTAAGTTCCCTGCACAGTATGACATAATTACAAAAATCAGAAAGGGTGAGATAAAAAGCCAAAAAAGGAACAGATTTTCTCTCCTTGTCACTAAGTTTTCAAACCACAGTGTTCATTCAGACAATCTGTAGACACTTGCCAGTCTGTAATGGCTGTCAAAAGCTTCTCTTATGTGATGACTCTTTTTAGTGCCAATGAAAATGGTGGAAAAGCAAATCCTAGTGACCAAGCAGGCCAAGTAATACTCACCTTTTGGAAGATAAGGGGTACTTTTACTCCAGGAACCTTCTTTTGATCATTCTCCAGCAGTATGGTGAGAGGGACTCCGAAAAGACCATTCTCTTAAAAATAATAACAAGAAGTGTGAAAATGAGGAAACACAGCCTTGTAATAATCTTCTTTCAAAGCTGGTGGACATGAAGGTGACTGAGAAGAGGATGCCACACACGGTACCTCGTCCTCGCACCCTCTCCACGCGGTTCCTCTTCAGTTCCACACCCAGCGCGTCGTAGAAGGCCGTGAGCTCGATCAGGGAGAGGTAGCGGATCTTCTTCATGTCTTCGGGAGAGAGGTCCCCAACCTCCGTCAGTCCAAAACGGCTTTTCCGAACAATGAATTTCTACAGCAGAGATGGGTTGCATCTTTATTTGCACAAAGTTACCAGAAGTGAATTTTTGTTTCAAAAGAGATGTGTGTATGGGATTTGAGGTCATGTTCATGTAGAGGGATAACAATAAAGGGATGAACTATAGCCCTCTATATTGGCCTGGTATGTTGACATAGCTTGCATCCACCTGAAAAAACTGAGCTTCTTGGTCACCATGCACCCTTGAAGTTTACTGGGAATTGGTGCTGGAGCACCTCAGTGCCTGTACTTCAGCTGGGACAAATGAGTTACATGCTTCTTTAAAAATCTTGCACAGTTAAAGCAAGATGTAGTATTTTGCTCTGCTTCTGCCTTCCCCAAAACATCTTAAATGCTGTTGAAGTGGCTGACAGAGTTAATAATGGATATGGTTCTGTATCAGTTGTGTGTGTGTAATGAATCCATGCCTGCTTTGCATAATGCTATTAATTTATGAGGTCTTACAGGAGAGTTCAAACTAAAGATCTGAGGAAAAGCCCAGAAGCAAAACTGCTTAGTCCAGAAGCCAACCTGCCGACTTACTGGTATTTTTTATTACTCAAGAAAGCTTAGAAATGGGACTCCCAGCAGCTAACAAATAATTTATTCAAGCAGACTTGAAATAAATGATACTGAGTAATTTGGGGGCATATGAAGATGTCTACATATTTTAGAAACTGCAGTGTCATGGACCAGAGCCAGTAATATTGCGTCATGACAGATGCATTTGAACAAATGTCAAAAAGAACAAACACCCATCAGTTTCTGACATCATTATTAGACATAATAACCAAGTAATAGTAAAAAACATTCTTTTCAAAGAACTGTGGATCTTTGGTATTGTATGTTCTTTTTTTTTTAATTTATTGTAATTTAAACCAGGAATTGTTAGTCAGAGACATAAACAAATAGTGTTACGAATAATCTCCTTCCTTCAGGGAACTGAGTGGAAACCCAGCCTCTAGTAATGTTTTGCTTCTGGAGATTTCATCTCCATCCTTCATTTTTTAAAACAAATGGTTTAACTCATTTTTAAACTAAGCCAGTCAAAGTGATTAAGAAATAGGTAAACAAAAAAATCATCACCACCCTCAGCCAAATAAAAACAAAAAATAAACTTACACCATATTTCAAAAGGAAGAGAGTACAAAGGACATATAGATCATGCACTTTGGGACTTCATAAACTACATTGCAAATGGTCTTTCAATAGGTGTTAATTATAATTGAGGGAGAAAAAGTGTAGGAAAGGGAATAACTTATTTATGTGCTGCCTAGGGAAATTTTAGCCTAGAATATTCCCTCCTTAGAATGCAGCAATACAATTGTTACTCGTATTCTGAGGCTTAATGTAACAAAAACTGCATGGGGGATAGCCTCCTGAAGACACATAAAATATTAAAAAATATTTACACATTTTTGTTCCAGTGATGCAAAGAGAGCAAAAGTAGTCAAAGCACAATAAATCACCCTGAAAAAAAAGGAAAAAAAAAAACCCTACCTATATACATATATTTTCTGTGGGGAGAGAGAAAAAATTCTAAGCACTGCAAAACTGATTAAAAAAAGTACTACAAAGATTTTCCACAGTGACTGACTCCTAGGGTCACTATGATGTTATGTTGTGGTTAATACAAATTTTGGGGCTGGCTGTCTTTCTCTGTCTTGTGTCACAATTTTCCTGTGGTTCTTCTTAGAGTGGTGTAATATGCAGGTTTGAACTGTGCTATCCTGGAATTAGATTACTCATGTTTTGGCTAAGGATCATGTCTGATATTTTGCAATGTTGTTTCTAGGTGGAACTGTGCAGTGTACTCTGACTTGTAGCTCTTGTAGTTAAGTCACACGGCTCACGTTCCCACACTGGAGAAATCACATGTTCTTTGGGGAAATCCCTATGCTCCTGGGGATGCTGAGTTGACTCTTGTAGGAGTCAGGGGACTCCCTGCTGCAGGGACAGGGGACATGCTATTTTATGATATGTATCATAATATCTCTCTGTGCAGCTCTTTACACACCATCAGTGAAGTCGGCTGTGCTGTCAGACCCACCCTGGAGAAAGTGTGATGTTGCACAGCCTCCAGTGTAGCCCCACTGTCCCACCATGGGGAAGGAGGAACAGCAGGTGACTGAATGACTGGTTGCTCAGTGTAACGAAGCGAGAGATGGTTTTCCTGCTGAGAGCCATTATGGTCCGAGTCAGTATGGGAAAAAACCAAATGCCACAAGTGACAGCAGATGAAGTAAGGGAAGGGCCAACATAACTGCTATGAATTGTTGACTTTATTCAGAAACACTCCGCAATGACCTGGCATGTTTCTTGTGCGGTCTTCTGAGTTTACAAAATTATGTCCTGTATGCAGAGGAATTGAACTCCAGCACAATACTGGCATTTTCTAAAGCTTATCAATTATGGCTCCACAGATCCACGATACTCAATATGGCATCTTCTCTCTTTGTCATCAGTTTCCCTTCTCTGTCAACTGGGAATTGCCTGTGCTGTTGCACAGAGCAATTTTGTGAGGCCAAAATCATGATGAGTGCAGAGATATCCTTACTCTCTACAGAACTGTAAGTTATCACCAAAAAGATACCCCAACCAACCAAAGACACAAAAAGAAAAAAAAGAAAAAAAAAAAAGAACAGGGATTTCATCTAAGTGATGTAATCTACTTGGTGTTTAGTCATTTGACATAGAAGCTTACTTTTGCATCTCAGCTTCTTCTTCCTTGGTGGAATCTGAGATGGACAACTGAGTAATTCTCAGATAATTCAATGTCTGTGTGGATTATAACAATTTGAGATTAGTTTGGAACCTCAGGACATCATAATATTCAGGAATTTTTCCCAAATACTTTACAGCTATTTTGTACATGTCACTAAAGAGGTGGTACTGGAAGTACTAAATTAATGCTCCAGTTTTCAGTAATGGAACTTGTGAGGGCTGATGTAAGTAGAAAACTGACTTCCATGACTTTATGAAATAATTCCAGATAATGACACAACTTCTCAGTGAACGTCTGGTTGGATGATACGGCAAAATTTCTTAACAATTAATGTTGTATCTTCTATAGTGTGATTGCACTCAATACTGACTGGAAACAACCAGTACTGCTGCAGGACTAAGGTTTGCTTTCCTCCCTTCACTTGTGAAGCAATTTTGAATCCATACATTAACAAAGGAAGATAATCTGTGGGACAAAAAAAATTAGGAAAGCAGACCAGTAATGAAAATGATTGTTGGTTTTAATACCAATGAGCTGTTTTTATTTCTGTGTGAAAAAATTGTGGATGATGCAATATTTGTGGACTGAGTTATGCATATCTGGGTGCACATGTTTGTGATGGGTACAAGTGGAAACGTGGCTTGGATATCCATATTAACTTTGGGAATCAATCTCAGGCAGTACGCAGGCACAGTGAGAAGCCTCTACAAAGCACACACTGCAAAGGCCAGATCATGTATCTTAACAGATTCCAGTGTGCTGGGATATAAAGCAGGAAATTGCTGTATTAAAGAAAACAATTGAGGAAATATATGGAGAAGAAACTTACTGGCAAAGCCGAGTCTTCCTTTTTAAACCGCTGGCTTTTTGGCCACTCTTGGGTTTTTGGAAGGACTGTAATGGATTCTGAGAAAGACACATCATAGGAGAGCTCTTCTGTTATGGATGGGTTGCCTTTATTTACTCCACAGTCCAGACAGCTCTTGGCTGAAAATTAGGGAAATTATATATGAAGGATGAATTGTATTTAGTACAAAGACACTAAAAGATTTAATCAAGATGACAAAATTCTTGAGAAAGTAATAAAGGAAGTGCTTCAAAGAGGAATTTCAGTGCAAACCACAGCATGTTCCTGTTTTGTCTTGAGGAAATAACCCCTTAGAAATAGAATCACAACTTTTGTTTTAGATTATTTAATTTGATGCCTTCTGTGAGAAAGATAGTCAAGCTGGAACTTCCTGTTTATCAGGAATTACCAAGATTTTTTACTCCATTCTTGTGTCTCAGGCCAGCAAACTGTGGTGGCACTTGTCAAATGATCAATTAAAAATAAAAGGTCCTGACAGAAAAATGCTGTTGACACAGTTTCTCAGGTTACTGATGACTTATTTACAAGACATTGTGCATGTATTTTATGTGGTCACATACACATATTTCTCATTGTTGATAGTTCAAGTGTATAGCACCATAACAGGACAAAATGTACAATATTCCAGTTGGAAAAACACTCTATCTACTGGCATTTCTAGTAGATATTGCAAAATGACTTATTGTTCTTCTCTAAAATTTAGTCACCTCCTTAAATTACTGAATATCAGAGGAACACTTCTGAAATCAGTAGAATCAAGTCTAGAAATATGCTATTGTCGTGGAGGCCAAAGTGGGATAACATAAATGAGTTCCAGGGTTGCTAGCTTTCCTGATGGATCTCTAGTATCTCAGGTCAATTTTTAGTTTTCCTGTAAGGTTCAGCTCCTAAATTCAGCTTGGATGGAATAATAAATTTAATTGAAAGTGAAGTAAAATTTCAGTCCCCAGGACTGCAGAGAAGTTACTAACGTGACACAAGTATATTCAAAAGCCATGGCAATCAGAAAGTAAATTAAAAAACATTACATGTCTTATAAACTTGTGCATGTCTTATGTTCTCTGAATAATTTCATTTACAGTTACAGGGAATTTTGCAACACAACTTATTTTACAAGTCTGATATAAAAAAAGTTAAGTGTGTTATTAAGCGGCTTATGGTTTCTGAACTGTGGCTTTGGTTGTTGTTCAATGTCCAAGCCATTTAAGATGTTTTCCATCACTCTTTCCATCCTTGGACCTGGGGGCACAGGCTGCTCTTGGTACATGTGGGTATTTGGCTCCCCATCTGTTTCAGTAAAACTGCTTGCAGAGCAGAAGTATCAGCAAAGCATTTTTTTCTACCAAGGAGAATGTCTGTGGCACTGCATGCAGAAATAAACATCCAAGGGACTTGTTCAGAAATTTGGGTATTAATATCCCTTTAGTTAAGCCCTGAACAATGGTGATGGGAAGAGCTTTCAAACTAAGAGATGGACATTCTTGTGGAAGGTTGCTGACAATTAATCAAACACTGAGTAGAGAAGAGCTATTACTTTCATTAGCACTGCCAATCACTGTCAGGGCAAAGCATTTAAGGGATAACACAATTCACAGATCAGAATAACAGGGCAGAATTAGGAAAAATTATAATTATTTGTAATACTACAATTTCTGCAGTACTGGAGAAGAAATGTGGACAAAGTATGCCTCTTTGATTTGCAACAAGAAAATACACTGATGATATATTTTGGACTAATTCTGCATGATATTGCTTACAGATTATTTTTTACATTCCTAGCCTTGCAATGATCAGCATTTTTTAGATGCTGATGCCTCAAGGGCAGCCGTCTGTGTCTGTACAACTTTGGTTCCTGCATGACAATAAGCTGACAATGATTTTAAAAAATAAAAATATACGCAGCCCTTCCCCAACATGAAAGAGGGGACTAACCTCTGAACCACAAAATGCTCTTTCTGTCTGTCATTTTAATAAGAGGAAGTGAACACTAGTTACATGTTGTCATACTCACAGCTAACTGATTTCCAAACTGGCTTCTGCCCAGGAAGCTGGATACCATTAGATGATACTGGTGACACTGGAACTGTCTCAAATGTGGGCTGATAGGCAAGGAAAAATGATCAGACTGCAGTGAAGGCAAACATCTACAGACAGAAACTGCTACAGTTCAACAATGGTGTATCATTCTCAGCTTACACTCCCTTGACAAGAGTAAACAACCTGTTGTGATTCTTCAGAGTTTATTTTTCATAGCCAAGCCTGAGAATCAATCTTTCCCAGACTGCACAGATTTAGACCATGTGGAGGTCAGTAATACTGCAGCTCGCTGTACCTAATGAATCCTGTCCTATAAAATGACTGAAATTAGCTAAGTAAATTGCTGTACAGAATTAGGCTAACTGAAACGTTCTCCACAAATTGTAATTCATCTTGGCTTTAATAATTTTGGCCACAAATCTTTTTGAAGACTCTCTGGCACATGTTGAATACCCACTATTCCCAGGGACCTGTCATGAATCAGTCAGTCTGCAATCTCTTGTGATTTGGGCACCAAAAAGTTATTAAAGGATGGCTGTCCTCCCATAGGTTATACACTAATACTTTTATCAGTGAACTCCAAAAAACTTGAGGGAACAAAGAAACATTTTCTACATTAAAATTCATTCCTTTCCACTACAGAACTCATGCTGCACTGCAGAGAAGTGGCTTGGCAGCCCAGGGGGTGACTTTCAAGCAGTGTCACCTCTTTTTAGCAGTGAAGTTTTGGCCTTGTCCTCAGAAGTTTTGTGGCTCACAAACATAAATCTGAGTGTTTGCATTCTATGGGTAATAGCAGCTCCACTATTTGTTCATGAGTAAAGAAAAAACAACAACAACAAAAAAGGTCAGGAATTATAAAAGTGCTCTGAAGGTTAAATAGTTAATACATAATAACAGTTAAAAGTGCTCTGAAGGTTTTTCAGTGAAAATAACTAAAATGTTCAAAACCTGTCTTATATTTTTTTCTGCTGTTATTTGCATCCCTGTGGGAGCCCCTGAAGCCCCCAGCCTTTCTCAAACATGCTGTCTCATACACCCTGAGCCTGATGGAACAGACCCATCAGGTCTCATCTGAACCTTCAGCTGTAGGTCCCCAGAGCCCTTAAAACCAGCTCTTTTAATTGCTCTTTAAATTGCTAAGTCAGCTGTTTATCAACAAGAAGCAATGCCTCAGGGCAGAAATTCTGTTTTCCCCAGTTGTAGTCAATGCATGGGAGAAGCCCTCAGGCCGTTAAAAAGTGTCAGGTATTTAAAAGACAGGCAACTCTTCCAATTGGAAGCCTGAAATAATGTTGCAGTTGTTTTATTAAATCTCATCCACTGAGCTATTTGAGAAACAAAGTCAAACCTAATATGAATAAAATCTCTCCTAACACAGTCCCTTCAATGGCTTGTGAACTTGATAGCAAACAGGATCTGAGTCACACGGGCTTCCTTTGCCAGAAGACTGATTTTGTAAAAAAGAGAACTGGATAATTTTATAACAAAATCCCACAACATTTACACAAAAATCTTTAGGAAAAAATAAAAGCACTATAAATTTCAGGTGGGAGTACAGAAGTGGAGAGGATGGCTAAACTTGCCTCAGCAATTTGGGAAAATCAACCATAAAAGCAGTTGTGCTTCTGTTTAAGAACCAGATGGAGAAATTAATGGCAAATATTAGCAAATGGCTCATCTACTTTCTGTGCTCAAAATGTCTGACCCTGTGAACAATATTCAGAATAGATTTGCAGTCAGTCAGTCAAGTTTATTAAGAAAAAAAACCACTTCCAGCCTTGTTACATGGGTGAAATGAGTCGTGAAGCACCTGCAGTAACCTGGGTCTGATAAGCAGGGCAGAGCTGGCTGACACAGATATGGGAAGATGGAGTGGACTGCACACCTCTGCCTGGCACCCAGCAGGGCTGGCAGCAGGCAGCCCTAGCCTGGGGAACTGAATAATGTGAACTGTGCACAATAACTGGGGTACCTGAAAATGTCATATTCTCAGTCCCATTTCCCAGCCTCCACAGTGAGAGTGTATAATGAAACCAAATCTATGTCCCTTCTGTGAAAATGTCTTCCTTTCACCTGCACCCTTTACTTTTTTTGATGTCAGGAAGACTGGGAATAAAACCTTTCTAATACATGAATTTAAACATCCAAATTATTTCTGTAATATAAAAAAAAAAATTAAAGAACTTTTGATGGCTGCTTCTCAATGAATGTGAAAGACCAAGAGTCAAATTATGTCCTTAAATAAACTCAGACAACTTTCTTCATTTTCCTGGGGCTCCAGCGAAGGTGAGACTTCCCATATCCTGGTTTCTGACTGAAAGTGATTCCTTAGACACACTAAAAATGAGCCCACCGTTTACTGCCACAATATTCACAGGAATTTCCAATGGAAAGATGAAATCAGAAGAGCAAGAAGAGGATGGAGATGAGGTAGACAGACGATTCTTTAGCAGCTACCCTCATTGTAGAACACATAAAACCAATTAATTGGAGCACTGAAGAGACCAAATTTTATTTTCAGTCCTGCAGCTGAAGGAAATAAGGCAAAGGAGGATAATTTTATAGCTCTGGCCAGGATACAATTTGCCCATGCTTTGAATATATTACTATTTCCAAGTACTGCCATCACAAACACCTTTTCATGCAAATATCTCTGGGTTACTAAGTGATTTGTCTTTAACTAAGACACGAATTTGTCATGCATTGCTGAAGTAAAATGCTTGTAAAAACTCTTCAAGAGTTTTAGTTAATTGCAACGTACAGGGTTGGGCTGCTAATGAGCACAGTACTTCATTTCCTCTCTTCAATAACATATTCAATGTATGTGTGTCCCCCATTTGTATTCTGCTGTTGATTTTTCTAAGCTCAAGCACTAGCAGAGCTGATAGCTTCTGATGGAGGCAGCAGGGTACCAGGGTACCAGCAGTAAGGAAAATCAGGCCACTGTGATTGATAAACCATCCAATTTAAAACTCAGTAGTGCAGACCTGTCTGAAGCAGAGTAAAAGCATCTCAGCTGGGACAGGTTGCTCTACTTGTCAAGGCGTGGCTCTTGTCAGGGGATGTACCAACAGGGGCAGCATTTTGCCCCTAGGGATCACAGCACCTTTCCAGTACAGGCAACAACAACAACAACAACAACAAGACCCCAAAAACCCCTAAACAAACAAATACAAAACCAGAACAAAACAAAAACCCCAAAAACAAAAAAAAAAACCTGAGCTACGAAACAAGAAGAGCAATAGCCTAACATCCTCTTATTTCAGACCATTTTGTCTGTTGAGGGGATACTTTTGCCATGAGGGCCTGGACCTCAAGGCAGGATAGCTGGAAAAGAACCCTTTGTTCTATGCTGACCCATGCAGAGCCTTGGCCACTAGGCAGTAGTAGCAAAATATCTAGCAGGCAGTGTTTTTCAGAATAGAAAGGAAACAAAGCTAGGGCAAATTTATCTTTTTCTTCCCCCACTCCATATGACAACTAATTTATGCCTCTTTAGTGGTCACCTAAATCTCATTTCAGGTGACCCTAGTGAGATAATCACCTTTTCTCTCATCATTAGCCAAGGAAGACAGTAATCCATCCTGTGACCCATCCCTCTAGGCTCTTATGATTCTTAGGTTGTTGGGAAGGGGGTTTAAATCCATTCTCCTAATGGAGAGGATTATAGAGCTATGTGAAACAATTAGAGCTGGTTTGCTATTTGTAGCACATTTCCTTTACTTTTTCCCAACTAAAAGGCAGGATGGGAAAGCAAAACTGCATGCCATTTCAAGCAGTCGCCTCACTAGCCTCTCTTCCCCAGTTGTGCTGAAAAGATTTGCCCCTCCCCATCTCCCGCCAGTCTTTTCTTTTGGCTGGGTTGTTTTAAATGTGCTTCTCTTCCCTAAACTGATTAATCACAAAGACTCCCTGGCAGCTGTAGGGCCATGCTCAAAGGGGCAGCAAAGCTCCAGGGACTGCTGATATCCCCTTAAAAAGACTACTTGGGAAAACCTTAGGTCAGGGACACAAGCCCTCCCAAAGTGTGTTTATCCCTGAAGGTCTGATAATTAGGGCAAAGTTTCTAAATCCCATAACAAGCAGCAGAGATAAGAGCACTGGTGAATAAGAAAATAAGAGGGTTGGGGCCTTGGAGGCTTTTAGAAATACAATATTTCACAATCCGTTGGAGGGAGATGATGGTGTGCTCGGCAGTCGTGTTTGGGTATCTGGGTTTAACATCTAGGTCAGCACCTGCAGTTACGCATATTTTTATGGGAAGAAGAATTAGAAGGCTTAATTACTTATTTAATCTTATATTTTAGAGTTTCACAATGAAGAAATAGTAAGTGAACTGAATTTTGGAGGAGGAAAAACACTGACTTGAAGGGCAATTGCTCTGAACATCTGAATTCCTTTTGCAAGTGCCGAACTACATCAACTAAGAAGGGGAAAATAAGCAGGTCAAAAATAAAACAATAATCTGCCCATCTGAAGGGAAATGTACAATGCTTATGGGCTGATGGAAATTTATTAGGAAACTTGAGCTTTTGCAAAAAAATTTAAACACCTGATGGTTTAAAGATACTTGAATCAGGAGAAGTCAGCTACTCTAATTAGAAGTTTAATTAGCTTTTCAATGTTCATGCAAACATGCATGATATTTTTCATGAAAGAAAGTCTCCCCACAAGAAACTACTGGATGCTTCTGGATGTATTTGTGGGATATGCACAAGAGGTTCAAAAGAATCCAGACATTTAATTTGGAAACAAATAGGTTAACTGGACATGATAGCTTTGTAATTTTAATATAACTATGCAGTACAGTTTTGTTTCCTTTTTTTTTTAAAATTAATCCAGAATATCAAGCCTTGAGGAGACAGCAGAACAAACAGAAAAGGACAAAGCAATGCCATAATGATAAATAGTTTCTTGGAGTTTTCTAAGTACAACAGTTTTAATATTAATTTCAAAGGTGAGCTTGTGATCTTATTGGTGACACCTATTTAAGAAATCATGGGTGATTAATGTAAAATCATGTGTGTTGCTTTGAGCAGTGGACTAAACTCACACAGCTGACTGCATTCACCACAATCAAAACAGTACTGACAGGAACTGGTGCGTTCAGAGCTATCCTCAGGGAAAAGTGGATGAAATCTCCAGAGGTACTGCTGATTTCTGAAGCCATGAAGCAAATTAACAGTTAGTAGGTTTTCATTTGCTGTGTAAGTGAAATGTAACCACCAGTGTAAAGCTACAATCATGCTGGCAGGTGTTTAATTGCTTATGCATATTTTAACCCCAGTTGCTTCATTAGACAAGTTTTACTTCACCACTGAGACTGCTGAGTAAATAGCAAGTGTCCCCAGAAGACATGAAAAATTTGAACAGCAGCCAAGAGTAACTCACCAATTTCCGAAAAATAGAGGAGTAAATGTTAGTCTTGACATGAGGCTGAAGGAGGAAGTCTAGCAACTTTAGACACAACTTAATTTTACAGGTTAATTACGAAACTGTGTACCATTGTATTTGGTTTCTTCCTTTCCTCTTAAATGTACTGTACACAACATTAAAAGTCTGGTCTAAGGGTCAGAAACAGCTAATGGCTGTCTGTGCATTGTCAGCAGGAAAGGGTTCTCATCTGGCAGAAACTTTGGTGATCAACTTGCAAATTGCATAAAAATTAAGATCAAAGGCATGCCCAAGGATACTTACAGAAGAGTCACTGGTGCCAAAGATGTCTCGCACATCCCGGACTGTGTGCTTGTTCTTCTTCCTCAGTGTCTGAGTGTAGGTGTTGTACCTCTTCTGCACAGCAGCAGCTTGAGTTCTGGTGAGAGTGGACAGCAGGGCTTGGCCATCCTCCTCTTCGGCTCCTGAGATCAATGTGGATAAACCTACGTCTTGCAGCCATTCTGCCTCCAGTTCCCCTTCTGTGAAGGACAAGAGTGTGTTAATAAGCTTGGCAAGGAAGGGAGAGAGGGCTGAAAAAAAGGAGTTGGCATGATGGACTGCTTCCACAGCCTATTCCTTGAGAATACTCTAATTCCAACCTTTCTCAGGTTACAAGTGCAAGTGAAGTTAGTTTTATAAACCTATTGGCAACTTTCAGTTTGTCAGTGTCTGCACAAGAGAGGCTTATGAGAAGAGAAGAGGCATTTCATCAGCATATGTGTGTGAAGAAGGCAGCAGAGTAACCAGTCTGACAAAGCGAAGTCCCTAAAAATTAACCCCTAATTCAGAAGCATAAATCCCCTCAGTTATGTCATGCTCTCCATTTGTAGCATAGTGTGCTGGGGAAAGCCATTTGGCGGATGGAAATAAAATCATCATTCCAATTAAAATAAACAGAAATATTGGAAGTGTGCATACAACAGAATAATGTATTTGCACGCTAATGATGCAATTTCAGATTCCAGAGGGTTGGCTGGTAGTCAGCTAGTGAAGATACCACACTGAGAGAAGGGTGATGTCCACTTAGTCCAATTGCTTGTTTTGAACAAGATGTATAAGAACCAGAGGTGCTCACTAAAGAACAAGGGATAGAGGTGTAAGAGGTGATGTGGGGAAGGAAGGAAGATGGAGAAATAGCCATCCTTGCATGCTAGGTACACCCCAATGTTTCTTGGTATCTCAATTAGTTACTAATACCTCTTTAATCTCTTCAATACCTGCTTCCCAATTGGTTCAATAGCGCAGTTGGTTCTGTGGTGATGTTATGCATTGTGGGGAGAATTGTTTTCTATCCTGGCTCCATTGGATGTGGTGGAAACTTCTGGCAGCTTTTCACAGAGCCACACCCGCAGTCCCCTCGCTACTAGAACCTGTCCATGTGAAGGCAATATAAGTTTTCAGCTTGCTACCTGTTGCCTGAAATGAATGTGGCCTCTTCTTTTTTGAGATCCCAGTCTACCTTCTCTGAATAATTCAGTAATTTTAAATTTTGCTCTCACTGCTTTATGATTTGTCTTCTCTTTAAAATAAGAAGTCATAGTCCTTTAAAATCTCTCTTCATGTAGGAGATTTTGAGGCACTTCATTTCAGTTTTGTCAGCAATCGTAGCAGTATGCTGCTTGACACAAGACAGTAATTTCATTCCAGCCCTGACGGAAGAAGAGGTACTACAAATAAACATGTCAAACAGGAAATGGATTAATTTGCAGCATGTTCTATAAAACAACCCATCAATGTACTTATTGTTCTTGTCCCAGCACCAGTCTTAATGGCAGGTTGGTATTTCCACTGTCCCTTTATTGCCTCTTCTTGACATCAGAATGCAGGCTGATTGATGGACACCAGTTTGCTGCACTTTGGCAGTTATATACACAAAAGAGAAAATTACAGGACTGGGCTGTAGGAACAAGCAAAAGCATCTTATGCATGTGCCATCACTGGCTTCATTGTTAACTTCCCTGCCTCTCTACAAAGCACTACAAAAATAGCTGCTTCTAAACCCCCTGCTCTGTGCTAGTCAGGGGTGTGACGAGCCCTGTATCCCATGAAATAGCTTGTCTCTGCTCTTATCCTTTCTGTATCCACAGACAGGATGACAGACTGTTCCTTTTCCTTCTCTGTAAGCTTTGAACCAGTGGTTCTTCTGCCATTTTCACTCTTCTTTCTAAGGTCTCTTCTCCTCTTCATGTGCTGCTGTTGGAGCCACATCTGCCAATGTTTCAGCTTTAAAATTTTATTAATTTTGGCTTTTGTCCTGACATATTCTTTCCAAGAATTGAGCTTGTAATCAAACTTGTAATGAAAAATAGCAGGGCAGACATGAAATTCTGCCTGCTTACTAGTCACTATGTGACTTGTTTTCTCTGGCTTTTCCCTTTTCCTGTTCCAACCACACACAAACAATAGACTACAACATAACAACATCACTTAGAGGAGTAAGACTACTAAAGAGAAGAAATTTGCACATTAAAAAATACTCAAAATTTTATGACACATTGGTATTAAATTAAGCTTAACCCCTCCACCTCCCATGTTGTTTTAGAAAGCATTATTTTTATAGTGTTAGCCTCTTATACAGCAGAGTCTTGACACAGTGTTTGATTCTGCTCCACCAGAAGACAGATAATTGAGAGGGTGACTCTTTTTCTCATAGAGTTTGCTAGGAAAAAGGCATGCCTTGCCTTGAATCTCAGATATAACCTGAAATAGTCCACAGATACAACCTTAAATAACTCAAAGCACTCAAACCTTTTAACAAAAGTTGTAAAGCAATTCGGCACAGCATTGACATCTTAAATACACCATGTCTTTTTCCTCCTCTACATTTTTATCCCTTGTGTCACTTGTCATGATCTTCTGTTCTTTTTTGACTATATTTGCTAGCATCAACAGAATAAGTGTGCTGTTGTCTGCCCTTCACACATGATATCTGGCAAATCACACTGAGGTTTTGATAGTCATGCCTGCATGGCTTCTATCACCCTTTGGCCTCCTTCTTAAGGGTCTTCATCTCCTCCTCTCAAAGACATCTCAAAAGGGTGATGAATATTTGCTTTTATTTTGCCCTGAGGGTTTCCACATTGATTTTAGTGTTTTCCTCATTGGCAAGGAGTATTATCCTATTAGGACCTTAACAGAACTCACTATTATTTCCAAGATTTATAATCCCAGACTGAATATATTCCTGATGTTAATAAATAGGACAAAAAATGCCTGATTGTGTGTGGGTGTATGCAATATATACATATGTGTTTAAGATGATAACACGAAGGTAAATGAAGTGTGGAGATGTATTTCATTCTGACTTGCAGTCTCATTTTTAATTCAGGGAAGAGGGGAAAAAAATCAATGTAATGTAATGAGGTGTACTCAGACAAAGGGTAACATAGGACTGCAGCAGAGTTCAGGCTGTTGAGAAGATTTAGTTCAGCAGTGATAAAACTAATGGAAAAGTTTCTGGAAAATAAGCTCCTGTATTGCTTTGTCCTACTAAGTTATCTAATTTGGCAGCTCACAGATTTGTGTCATTCCCCTGACTGTGCAGACAGATCAGGGACACCTGTTAGTTCGTGCTGACAACTGCATGGAGGAGGCACTGAGAGGCTTACAATTTCTTTATGGAGTCTCCAAACTAAAGAGTGGGATCAGTCAAGAATTTTCCCAAAAAGGAACTGAAGAGTGCAGTTTGGATTTAAGCTGACTGACCACAACCCTCACAGCAGATCAAGATTTCTGGTGAACTGATCTTCTCCCTTTGCTTCCAGGAGTGCCGAGCTGGAAACTAGTGAAGGGGAGGTGTTTCCCGTGGAATCAGTACATGGTTGGAGCTAGAAACCTCTGCAGAGATTGCTTACCATGATTAGTTGTATATTTTACTGCTTAATAAAATAGTACTTTCCACAATTCTTCCTGGTAGCAGAATTAATGACATCCCATTGCATGTCAGAGTAGGAAAAATACATCATCAATAGTGTTAATAACTGAAACACACCATAGTTTCAATATATATTCCTAAATCAGTAGTTACCAGACCAGTGGCCAGGAGTCACAGAAGGCTTGCAGCAGTTATCAGCAGGTTATGACCTCAGAAGAAATTTGGTTTCATTGTATAGTAATACCTGGTATTTTTGTGTTACACAATATAATGCATTTGTGACTGGGGTCCTAACTGGAAAAAAAAATATGAGAACTGCTTTCTAGATTTTATCAGATCATCTAACACAAAGCTCCATTGCAACAAGCTCTCACATATTGCATGTTTTTCCAAATACAGTACCTAACAAGAGGGGGGAAAACATTAAGGTAACAGAGTGAGGCAGTAATACCTTCAGGATACACTATATAAGTGATTAATGAATTTGATTAAATGGGGAGTCTGAACAATGTAGGCAACACAACATTTGAACTTACCTCTAAACTCTCTTTGAAGGATATATTGGGCAGTATCAGAGAAACGGGCAGATACCAAATTCCTGATAGCAGAAAGCAACATCTAACGAAAAACTGCTTCAAGACTTTAATAATTTCTGGACCATATCCTACCAAAATCCAGAAAGTTTAAATTTCCAGCACACTAAATTAACATTCTGCTACCTTAAATATTTTGGTTTAGTTTATTTAATGCTGGAAATTTAGTTTTCATTGAGTACCTTTCTTTTCTGTATTACACCGTATCTGTCCTCCTGAAGCACAAATACAATCAATGCAATGAAACTTAATTCAGAAGTTAATTACTGTCTCCAGTGCATAAACCAGACAACTATTTATTTCTACTTCAGCCAGTGATTGACTGTGCTGTTCAGAACTGGAGCTACAGTGATCACAGATGCAGAATAGTACTTCTGCTCAGACTGAGTGACACGAGGAAGGAGATCAGGGCTTGACCTTTTAGAGAAGAGGCAAAGCCAGGGTATGAGGAATAAGTGGTGTTCGGGTGCTTACCATCAGCAGGCTTAAACTCCAAGAGCATTGCTTCTTCAGGTCCATCTTCTCTGCTCTCCTTGATGCTCTCGACTTCACACCAGAAGTCCTCCATGGAAGTGCTGTCCATGGAGGCCTGTGAATTGGAGCGACTGAAAGCAGGAGGTACTGACTCGTTGGAAAGCATCCTGTTAATTCTTCGACAACGAGAGAGAGACTTTCTGAAAAGAGAAAATGATACAAATAAAATCATCTTTCTATCATGCCAACTTGTGTCATGCAAATGGAGTAGGCAACCAGAGCTTGACCTGTGACTGTGCCAGGAAGGAGGGAACAAGCTTTCAGAGGCCAAGTACATAGTTCTGATGATTGTCATGATCTCCGTTGCTCACAACAACTATGGCTATACAACTATGGACATGTATTTTGCATCTAATAATTTATCTCTTAAATATCCTTCAGAATTTCGCACTCTAGAGAGAACTCAGGAAATGTAATTTCTATTTCTAATACTATTATCCATCTAAAGAGACACTGGAAAACCATTTTCACTTCTTTTTTGCCTCAGTTTCTATTGCTTCCTGTTTTGCTAACTGGCTGAAATGCTTCAGTGAAAACTTCTCTGGGGAAAAATAATGAGACTTGGGAACCCTGAAATATTTTACAAACTCATCTTCACTTCAAAAAAGAATTAAAAACTTGAAAGATTTTTATTTGGAAGAGTAATTACTTTTTATTTGAACACACTTAAAAAAGATTTGGGTTGCTTTCTTAAGTTAAAATAACTTTAAATTTGACTTTGAATTAAAATAGTATATTCTAGGTCAAACAGAGGTTTTGACCACAGGTTCAAAAAAAAAAAAAAGATTCATCAAAAATCAAGTTTCAAGGCAAGATTCAATACAGGGATTGAATTTTAAAAAAGTTTGCTTCTTACTCTTTTGTTCTTGTCTTCTCCCCACTCTAAGTACTTGCAGCTGAAGAGAGTTACACAAATTCATTCAAAATCTCATATAATACACACCATGAAAGTCGTCTGACTTTGCTCTTTTGCATTATTATGGCTGCAATACTGTAAACAGCTTTTATATGTCTAATTGCAGTAGATAGATAGAGTAACCAGTAGTAATAACCACAACAATATTTGTACAAAGGAGTTAGGAGGTAACACAATTTTGGCAGAGAGCTAGACCATAGGAATTAATGGAAAATTCTGACATAAGGTCTTCTGACCTTCACTTATCTGAAATAGTTCAAATGCAGTTTCCCTTTCTCTTCCTTTTCTGTATGGCATGATCCTGCCAACACGCCTTTGTTTAAAACCACAGGCATCACTTTTACTCCACTAAAAAAAAGGTACTTCCTTTTCAGTGTTTCCCTCCTTATCACAGTTTTCCTAATGGATGTATAAACAATGTATTATTTCATAAAGCTGACTGAGCATGCTTCTCCCTCATTGTGCTGCTGCCTCTGCTTCTTCCTTCCCTGCCAGTGAAGGGCTGGATGTTTCCCTGGGGCTTGCAGAGCCTCCTCACTTTATCTGGGCAGGTCCTTCTGGGCTAGGTCTGAGCCCCAGGCTGGGGAGCTGTGCTTGAAAAAACAGAGTACTACAAATCCAGCTTTGGACATGATTAGGCTTTATAAAAGGCAAAACTCATGCCTCTTCCTCATTTTGAACACTCACAGGTATAATATGGATGATTCATCTGCCAAATCAGCCCCTGTGCTCTTGGATGCAAAGCTGGGAAGCAGAGCTTTCTGATGGGTGACTACACTGCAGCAGGAGGGAACATGCTATGGGGTGGCGGAGACACGTTCTCTGGGAAGAGAAGTGCTGTCTTCAGAGTTTCTGTCAATTTCTCCCCTCATAAACAGTTTGTTTGCTTCAAAACACAGTGCTGAAATGTTATTGTTTTAATTAGAAGAAGCCGCAGTCACCAAATGCAAGAAGAACTTGTGACACAAATGCGGTTAAAGCTCTCTCTCTGGGGAGGTGCAAGTTTCAGTCAATTATTGTTCCCAAAGCCTCACATGTCGGGGGTACCTGATAAATCATAATCACTGGAATTATGTCTCTGGACATGGCCTCTGGGGTTTTAGAATGGAATTCCCTTTCTTTTATGGATTCAATTATGCTTCATACTCACATTAGCAAGTAAGAAAAACTGAAGGATCACTGGATTTAAATATGAGTTTATACTGCAATACCAAGCATCCCCTAGGAGAGGTTTTAACCAGCAGAAGCAGTGACCCTGAGAAGCAGACAGAAAACCCCATCTCTTCAGCTGGGAGCAAAGTGGGATGGGGCAAATAGCACCCACGAATCGGTATTGCAACTGGCATTGCTTGTTGCTGTGAAAACCTGAGCTCTTTCATTTAAAAGGTGAGAGTGAACACAAATAAGGCAAAAGGGAAAGCGGCCTGGTACTCTCATGGTGTTTGGGTCCCCTGTTCACTGGACATTGTAGAAACAGAGTAGATGCCAAGGCCTGGTGTCTGTCCTCCTGCCACAGCTTGTCCCTCACCAGCCTCCTCTTCAGCTTGGGGCCTGAGACCCCAACACTGCTGCTCACTAAGAAATTCATGTCCCTGCTCAATATAAACCTTTGTAGAAAGTAAGTCCCTGCACATGCCATACAGGACAGCCCAGAGCTCCTGAGCCAGCAACTGCAGGAAGGAATGCTCTCACCATTCTGGAATCAAACACAAGCTCACATGAGAAGAGGGCATCCCCAGTAGCATCACTGGCTCCCATAATTTAGTCATGGTCAGGGAATTTAAACATTTCCTGCCCTCCCAGTGTGAATCTTGACCACGATCTCTGTGCTCTTCAGGCGCCACACGAAACTGATCCTTTGGCTTTGACTCCATCAGCACTTCAGCTGGCTCGGACCAAGGCTTTTTATTTTACCATATTAGGAAGAAAGAGGCTTGACGGCTTGCTGCTTTTCTCCCCACAGTAAGTGTGCTTATTTTTTAATATTACCATACCAAAAAGCTAAATGCAAAATAGACCACATAGAACAGCAACAACTGCTAGGGCAATAAGCTTTTCCATATACGTCGAAGGTTTCGGTGCAATTAATGTACATTTGCAACAATATTACAAGTACAGAGCAGCTTATTTGGAAAATCAGCCGAACAAAGTTTTATGAAAACTTCATATTTGAGGCTTGTTATCTCAACCTGGATTAAATCAAGCTGTGCAGAACTCCTGAAATAAGAAAGGTTAGGCAGAGGTGCTTTATCCTTATTGGTAAACATCTGAAGCTTGCTTCCAGGTGGTCTGGTACATACCTTCTCCAATTATTCTGAGTCTGACTATTAAAAGCTCATGTGTTTGAAAGACTTCCAGCTGCTGTTTTGACCCATATACCTGTGACTTTTGTCCTGGAGGAAGTGGTCTTGCCTTTATGTGATAATGGCAGTTGTCTCCCATTTCCTCCAGCCAAGGTTGGTCAAAACAGTCTCAGGGAAAAAAAATTCCTGCCGAGGAAGCAAAGCATATTCTTCATTGCTTTTAACTAGTTCTTGAAGGACACTGTAAGAGCACTGACTCAGCAATCTGCCTGCCTGTCTCAGAAATAGCTGAAGAAACGCAGGCTGCCTGTTACTTTGCAGCAGAAGGAAGTCTTGCAGAAGAAAACCTCTGTTCCTGACACCTTTTTCACCCTCAAGCCATTCTCTTTTTTGGTCTGTTGTTTTTTATTTTTTCTTAGTGTCTGAAAAGAAACTTAGAACAACAAAAACTTTTTGTTAACCTGATTCTGTTGTTTCTGCAGAAAAGTTGTAAACCAGTTCTATTAAGTGAGCAGCGATCACAAAGTTCATGCTAAGTTTCTTTTGTTACCTCACACACATGGGAGGGAGCTAATCTGAAATGCTGATTAAATTAAACACAGGAGGGATCTCAGATCCTGCTTCCTTGATGGAAAAAGTTGTGAGAGGAGTATAAGCCTAAAAGCACTGAGCAAAAATTATAGCAACTTTACTGGATGAGCTGAAATGTTTTTTCAGGATGGAATAAAATAAAAAAAAGAAGCCACATAAAACACTGAGAAAAGAAAAAAAAAGAAGGAAAAAGTATGTAAGAACTAATATTATCAAAGAACTTATCTATTACTGGATATTCTCAGGAGAAGGAGTTAAAGAGTGTCAGGAAGGAGAAATATATCATTCAGAAAGCTTGCTGTGGAAAGATTATTGCATGGAAGGAGGATATTTCCATGGGGCACTAGAAAGCTGACTCAGTTGTTTGACTCTGGTTTTGGCCTGGTGTATGATTATAATTCTGATGAAATGCAACAGCTAAACAGGCCTACTGACCCTGTATTTTATCTTCCATATGTACTGCAGTAGTGTGCTGTTCCGGATCTGATACCACCTACCAATTCCACGATAGCCAAGCCAGATCCAATAAGCTCTTCTTACACTATCCTCAAAATAAAGGTTTGTAAAACCACATAAGAGCTGTCTCAGTGACATCAGAAATTCCTGTCACTGATTAATGATTGCTCACAGGCTCAGTAATGATAAAGCCAGGCTTGTATTTTGAGTTTAATTAAGTAATGGATGGTAAAGAATCCACAAAACAAATGGGAGCAATAAAATCATCTTGTAGTAAAAAACAGCACTTGATTGTTGTTTACACAGAATGAAATGACATTTTATTCTTGTGAGCTGTTATCCTTCATTTCGTTCAGTGTCTCCTGAACCTGCTTCTCCATAATTAGTCATGCATTTATAAGAATGGAAAAGGAGGAGGAAGCAAATTTTCCTGGTCATTGTAGGATGAAGATCCACCTTTTCACACTGCAGTGATTCTATCAGTAAAACCACTTGTTCAGCTTTTCCCAAATGTAAAAAAAGGGGATGGTTACATTGACAAGGAAACAACATTTATTCCTCTTTATTAAGAACTGTTCTGAATTGTTAGCAGTCATGTAACCATTATATCTCTTTCTTCGAAACATAATGTATACAAATTCCAGGCAAAGGAAGAGAATACCAATGGGAAATAGTATTTCTGTACACAGTTCACTTTTGACTCGAATTTCTCATCTTCTGGCTCCTTCCTGGTGACCTTGTTCCTGCACTGTTTGTGGTCTGCTTATTTCCTTCTCCCTATGCTTCATGGCTTCTGATCACAGAGAAGGGTCTATATCAGACAATATCCCCCCAAGTACATCTACACACTTCTGTTTCTGATTATCTCACAGATGTTAGGCAAGTTGTAGACAGTAGATGCTAAAGCTTCCTTGTCCTCTCTCTAGCATCTGGTATAGCAAATATTTAAATTTATCATGCTCACTCTTGCTGTCACGCTGCTCTGCTTTGTAAAAGAGTATTTGAGTGAGAGGCAGAGGAAGGGTTTATTTCTTTATTAATTTCCTCATCCTGTGGTCCAGCAGAACTCCAAAAACACATGAATCTCACTGCTCTTTGTTAACAAAGATGGGTTCAAAAACAAGCTTTCACCTTACTGTATTGGTCAGATTTCAAAACACAGGAATTCTCTGTTTTGCTTGCCTTTGTATTCTACAAAAGATACTTCAAAATATGTTTCTGTCAACTTGAATTTTAGTCCAGATTCTGCACCTGGGGTGAGTCAACCCTGGATATACACAGAGATTGAGGAACAAAATACTGGAGAGCAGCACCACAAAAAAGGGGTCCTGAGGGGTCCTGGTCCATGGCAGAAGGGTGACGAGCAGTGCCCCAGCAGACAGGAGGGCCAAGTGCGTCCTGGGGGAATCAGGGACAGCATTGCCAGCTGGGCAAGGGATGGGATTGTTCTGCTCTGTTCTGCATTGGGGCAGCCTCAAGTCAAGTGCTGGGGGCAGTTTTGGAAGCCACAATACAGGAAACGCATTAAGGTACTAGAGATCATACAAAGAAGGTCTACAAAGATGGTGAGCAATCTACAGGGAAAGCTGTATCAGAAGTGACTGAAATCACTTAGCTTTTTCAGCCTGGAAAAGAGGAGACTGAAGGGTGATTTCACAGTAGTCTAGAGCTTTGTAATGAGAAGAAGAGAAGGGGCAATCTGGTCTCTGGTGACCAGCAATGGGACATAAGGGAATGGCATGAAGCTGTGTCAAGTGAGGTTTGAGTTCAGTATCAGGTATCAGGATTTTTTCATGCACAGGGTGGCTGGGCACTGGAATAGGCTCTCCATGGAAGTGGTCACAGCAGCAGCCTGGCAGGGTTCAAGAAGAGTTTGGACAATGTTCTCAGGCACATGGTGTGATTCTTGGGGCTATCATGCATAGGGCCAGGAGCTGGACTATGATGATGTTTGTGGGTCACTTCCAACTCAGGATGTTCTATGCTTCTATGATTTTTGAACCAAAAGGGGTTGTCTAATGAATTTTAAGATTCAAAGACTTAAAAGATNATCAGGGACAGCATTGCCAGCTGGGCAAGGGATGGGATTGTTCTGCTCTGTTCTGCATTGGGGCAGCCTCAAGTCAAGTGCTGGGGGCAGTTTTGGAAGCCACAATACAGGAAACGCATTAAGGTACTAGAGATCATACAAAGAAGGTCTACAAAGATGGTGAGCAATCTACAGGGAAAGCTGTATCAGAAGTGACTGAAATCACTTAGCTTTTTCAGCCTGGAAAAGAGGAGACTGAAGGGTGATTTCACAGCAGTCTAGAGCTTTGTCATGAGAAGAAGAGAAGGGGCAATCTGGTCTCTGGTGACCAGCAATGGGACATGAGGGAATGGCATGAAGCTGTGTCAAGTGAGGTTTGAGTTCGGTATCAGGTATCAGGATTCTTTCATGCACAGGGTGGCTGGGCACTGGAATAGGCTCTCCATGGAAGTGGTCACAGCAGCAGCCTGGCAGGGTTCAAGAAGAGTTTGGACAATGTTCTCAGGCACATGGTGTGATTCTTGGGGCTATCATGCATAGGGCCAGGAGCTGGACTATGATGATGTTTGTGGGTCACTTCCAACTCAGGATGTTCTATGCTTCTATGATTTTTGAACCAAAAGGGGTTGTCTAATGAATTTTAAGATTCAAAGACTTAAAAGATAAACAATTTTTCAAACTTATAGGAATTAAAAGGTTTTTTATTTAATTCTATTTTGTCTGCAATTCATCACAGTAGTAACAGAAGCTAGGAGATTGAGTTGCAGAATTTGTATGCCAGTGTTACCTGCCAATATTTAAAAATGTGTTTCACCTTGTGTTCTTCAGCTGCCTCTTTCCCAATGTCTGTGAAAGTGGCAGGGAAGTTCCCTGCTGTAACAAAGGCCACATTGTGGCCACTCTTCAGCTGAGAATGGAGATTGCAGAAGAATCTCTCTCTGTTTGTGGGTTTCAGTGAGAGAGCTCTCACAATCAAACCCTTTGAGCTAGGGGCGTTCAGGGAATATACTCTCTAGGTATTGCCTGCTGGCAACAGTGACCTTTGGGGACATAACCCAGACCTCTCCTCCACACTGGCAATCACATCACTTCAGCCTTGGCCTGATGCAACAGAGACAGTGCACTACACGGCTGCAATGCGTCTGTCAAAATCTGAAAGGGACTCTATTTAATCTTCTTCTGACAAAGCTATTGCTGAGGGGCAGAAGGGGTTCCCAAATGATTAACACTAACAAGAGTATATTCTGTTAAGCAATTTTTTTCCAAGTTAATTGGAAAGAATTCTTTTCATATACATTGAGAGGAAGCAGTATAAGCCAATTTTCAACACTGACAACTTAAGAACATGAACAGATCATGGCAGAATGTGTTACATGCAATTTTCTGTGGGTATGGACAAGATAAGAAGCATCTGGACATGACCTACAGGAGGTAAAAGCTGGTTCAAACATCTTAAACATTTCCAACACATATTTATTGTTAGAAGTGACAAATTCTTTTGTTGTGTTGATGCTCACTTAAGACCTTTTGTATGAAAAAGAAATCCACATATGCAGTGCAGGACAAAGTTGTCCAAGAGAAAACATAGGCATGTGGGCCATGTACTGTGGGCCTAGAAAACCCTGTATTTTGAGGAAATATTGTGCCTTTAGAGTACAGATTACTTGTGTCTGAGCATTGAACCCACTGGATGTCACACTTTATCAGTTATAGCTGATTAAAGACTCCAGGAGCACCAGGCTCATTGCACTGTACAATTTATCCACTTCTGTTGAGTAGATGCCTCCATAAATTCCATCTGGCACTCACCCACAGAGATCCTAGCTGATCAGGGAGCTGAGCACCCTGAAATCCAAAGCAGACTCTTCAGATTCCACCTGGGCTGAACTTGAAAATATGTTGTGTGGCAGCGCTGGATTTACCAATATTACCAAACATTACCAGTCCTTGGCATGAATTACTCAGTGAAAGAACACAAATAACATGAGGCAGAAGTGTTTTGTTCTGCAGTTTAGGGCACACAATGTCTTACCTAAAGTAGCAAGCAAAGATGGTTTAAAGCCACATGAAGGAAAAGGAGCATAGGAAGCACAAATATATTAGATTCTGTCTTGAACACTGGTACTGCACAGAGTGTGATGCTGTTCACTGCATGCACTCATGCATAGCTACCTCCTCAGAGAGCTATCTGTAGCAGTGAGGAAGACCTCAGAAAAAGCAGTGGAAAAGCTGTAATGCTCTTTTGCTTCCTACTGCTCTGGCAGTGTCACTTCTAAAGTAAGCAACAGCCCTGTAAACACTCCCTGCATACAACATGGTCTCATGTGAGCTAGACCACATCGGGCCACTGTGCATCCTTGGGTGTGCAACTACTAAATACCAAGGAGTTAGAAGGAGGAGGAAAGTAATGTGCAGACTGATACAGAATATTTTTTCACAATAAAATTGATAAGCCTCTGCCAGCAACTCATATTTAGCCAGATTAATTATTTATAACACAACAGGATACAGTTAAAACTGCAGGAAATGCACAGGATCAAGAGCTCCAATGGGGCTCAAATCATTCAAAAAGCAAACCAAGTAAAATCCATGTGAGATGTAAAATGGATAATGTTAGAAGAGTTTTGGCTCCAGAACAAAAAGTTAGAGTTTTTAAAGAAAAATAAATATTAAAATAGCAGGCACAATGAAACACTGAAACATAAGGGGTCAAACTTTCTACAGCTTTCAATACATCTTCTTACGCTTTCAATACATCTTCTTTTCATTTATGATGAAAATGAGAGAGAATATATATTTTTATTTTTATATTATTCTAAAGGAGCTATCCCTTCAACCAGGATGGTTATTATCATTATGAAAATCACAACATTTGTACAACTTTCTGAAACACTTTAAAAGACAAAGTCATTAATTTTGGTTGACTTAAGGTAATAGCATAAGGAACTATACTGTCTATTGGAAGGTATCTAATGAAACTGCATACATTGCAAGTGTAAGCACTTTGAGGTCCTGATATAAGCAATGAAGGGAGGCAGATACATTTAGAGAGGATCATGTAAACTAAAAGTCCTGCAGTATGTGTTTAAAGTTTTCTTTGCGCTTAGTTTTAAGTGAAGTACAGCTGTTACTTTCTTCCTTCCTATAATTAATGAATGCTTTTAAGTAAATGTCACCACTCCACCCATTACACTTTTTTCAAAGGCTTCAGGACCTAAGCAAACAAACATTACTTGAGTTATTGGTTTTTCCTTTAGATGTTTTTAACATATATTGAAGGCCATGGCTGAGCTACAAAATATGAATAAGTAAACTCTAATGTATTCATTTACACTGTTGTCATGAATGGTATTCATGAAAAAATGTTTTGAACATCAGACTCAGCAATATCCACAAGACTGGACCTGAAGTAATTTTTTTTTCTTTACTGTTGATAAAGCAACACACTGAACTTTTAAAGCTAAACAAAACATTACCTTTAAAGTTATTTTATTGAAAAAAAAGGAACATTCACTGAAGATACTCTTCAATCTTTTGACAAAGTGATGAACAACTTTGCACTGTCATGAAAATTCTGGATCAGATTCTCAAGATTGAATAACCCCACTGGCTTGATTTATCCCTTATGTTTAAATTCAGAACATCCTTCTTTGTGGTACTGCTAATGTTGAAGTTATTACAAATCACAAAAACTTCATGAGCAAATGTACATAATTAAAATTTTCTTGATAGTTCTGGGTTGGCTGTCTAGCAATTCCAGACTCTCAGCTTGTATTTTCTGTGCTGTATTTTACTTCGTGCTATACTGAATTAGTCAGAAGGAACTAAAAATTTGCTAGAAATTTCTGTAGCCAAATAAAAATCAAGATATGAGCTTAATTCTATTTTATGCCTCTCAAGTACATTGGTAAAGATTGTATGAGCTACTTTGGAAGCATTCCACACTTGCTGAATAGTCTTTTTTTTGTTAATGAGACTGCTTAAAAAGCAGTGTAGATAAAGAATGTGCAATGAATAAAAAAATGTAGATGGATCTTGGAGAATATCTCAGAGCACTGGGTTTCTATTTTTACCTGAAGTAAAATGGTTATACATCAGCTGGAAACTGATGGAAAGTACGTCAACATGGACAATTGTTGATGTCAATGTCCTGAACAGTCTGTGACTTTATTGTTGATGACTTGAGGCAACTTGAGGCCACATCTCTAATTCTATCCCTCTTTCCATCCCTCTGCCTGCAGATGTCCCCAAGCCCTGCTTCTTTCCCTTTCCTTTCCACTTTCCAGAAATCAAACTCTGCTGGGCTGAGTGAGAGCCTTTGTAGGAGTGTAGCAAGCAGAGAAGGTGAGAAGGGCTCTTTGTGCAAGGGGGATGTGACACCAATGCCAAAACACACAGGGCATGGCATGGGCATTGCAGCTGGTGGATGTATTCCCACATTTCCCCAACAGCATTTGACTGTCATATTTCCTTATCAGCAGAAGTCACACACCAGCCCCTCTTTCCATTCAGTTCCAAATAGCTGTAAAAAGTTCAGTCAAAGCAACCAGGGCACTTACCATTCTACTAAAATTAATGGCTAAAAAAATCCCAAACAGCCAGGCAATATTAACAGAAGTAAATTCTTTTGGCTCTGCTGAACCAATAGATGTTTTGCTAATGTGGCATTTCACTGTCAAGCTTTAGGAAGAAAACTGTATCAGAATAGGCTTTTGACCTACATTTTTATGGGGAACACTGAGGGTTGTATTTCTTGCTAATACACTCATCTTCTTTTGGTTAAAATTCGAGGCTGTTTTACTTTAAAATTAAATTTCAGTATATTATCGAATATTCACTCCTATTCAGGATATCAGAAATTATACATAACAATTAAATGATGTAAACATAAAGCTGATTTTAAATCAAAAGTTGGTAGAAGACTCCTATTGGAGATTGGTCTAGAGAGTTTTCATTTAAAATATAGGTATAAAACTGTGCTGGCAAGAACCTCATGAGCTGTCAGATGAGTCTAGTAGCATTGCCAGTACTACGAAAGTTCATGGTGAGGTGATGGCAAATGACATTGTAAGAAGTGACAGAAAAGAGCAAAAAATGAGCAGAGGCTAAAATATTTTGGAAACAAACACAACAGACATGGAACACCAAATAGGTCCTCGCAGGCCTCTAAAGAGCAAAAATTCCCAGTTTAAGAGGAAACAACAGACCACAAAATCAAATTTAGTTTGCTATATTCTCAGGTCTTCAACAGAAGAATGAAGAAGTCAAGAGAAAAAAAAAAAAGGCATTTTCTTATACTTTGGCTATACAGCTCCAATCAGTGGAGTATAAAAGGTTTTCTGTGATCTTAAAGTGATTTCTAAGCTTATGGTAAAGAGATGGACAGAACATCTTCATGACAGTTGTCAAGGCAATACTCTAGAACTTAGGGCGCTGATGCTCCCCAGTCTGTTCTAATTGTGTCCAAATGTTTGCACTACATGCCTGTGAAAAACATGACCTTTCTCTGTAAGCAGTCAAATGAATCAATGGTGGTTCCAAACTATGGGGACTCCAGAGAGAGCTGGAGATGTTACACTGAGACACACTTCTTTACAATACCCATAAAAAAAAAGCAATTACCTGAACAAGAAAAATCACCTTCTAAATGGAAAAACTAATACATGATGCACAGCAGCTTTCCAGTTTCCTTCAACTACCATTTTGCTCTGCTGTTTATATGATTTTTGAGGTTTGTCTCAAATATTTCATCCATGAGGACTCTGAGGAAAGCTATAGCATGCCAGGTATTTCAAAGCTAGTTTTTCAAACATACTGCAACTCCTGAATCTCTTAGAGCTACAAAGGCTATTAATATTTACAAAATACGGTGCCTCTGTGTTTAGTACCTCAGTGACGTGAGTAATTCTGAATCCAACAAGCAGCCCTGTTGCAGTGAGCCAAATGACTCCTGTGCATAGGGTTTGGCTTTCTTAACTTTTTTTAGTATTGATGCTGGGGGAGTAAGATGTAGCTCCTGGAAATCTCTCAGAAACAAAAACTCTTGTTGAGAGGAAGACTTCAAGACCCAAAAGACATAATTTGAAGCATCTTAACATAGGCACAAAATGCCCATTCCATTCATGTTCTTCTGGGAAGTAGAAACCTTATATGGCCCAGAACTGTGCTAGAAATTTCCTCAGCATCTTTTGTAGACTTCATGTATTACAAGAAGGGATTACTCTTGGTTATTTTGGTATTTAATGTTTTGAACTGGCTTTTGGTAAGCTCTTTGGGTTTGGACCAGCTTGTGCTAGGGCAATGGAAAGAGGGCTTCAGAGAAATTGCCTCTTTAAGCTGTGTTGAGTACTTCCCATCCAGTCACAACCCAGACTCTGAACCCAGATATCAACTCATCACGCAGTAGATAACAACAGAATTTGGTAATTATCAAAACACCTCAACCACTCCCTGTAGCACTTCATTAATTATATAGGAAAGAGCTTATTCATCATATCACTCCATTCATCATCAGCTCCAAAGACACCAAATAAAAATTTTGGAGGTAGGTGAAATGAGATCCCCAAAATAGCACAGATGTCTTGTTACAGAAGAGGGTTAAAAAAACAAGTACTAGTTTGTGACTTAAAGCTATGGTATACTGTGAGTAAAAGGACTGCTTGTGTAAGTTCTACAGAGGTTGGCTGAAGTTTCTATCTGAGCTTTGCAATCCTGTACATATCCTTGGCTAGATAACCACTAAAAAGTAATTAATATTGCTATGCAAACATAATAAATCATGTCTGGAAGCTCACATACTCATGTCAAAGGAGTACAACTAAGATGCTGTTGTGCCCTCTGTCATTTTGGGTTCATGCTCCTCTTCCCACACCTGCCTAGATAAGAGAGCTATGATCCACAATAGGAGGTGAAGATTCATCAGGCATTCATCCATCTTTTAAGGATTGTGTTAGATCTTTCACTGCACAGGCACTTTATGAATGTTGTGAAACTGTAATGCTCACCCTTCCCATTAGGAAACCAAATTACTTATCCATGCTTTTCATATAATGCATCTTGGCTGAACCGTTGCAGCTCTCCCTCTTTTTGGATGATTTCCAGTCACGAGCTATATTTACGTCAGTTACAATTGATTCAAAATGCTTCCACAGGATCTTGAACAGGCTAACACAACTTCTTGAGTTTAACCCAAACCAGATGACATACAGCTTTACAGTAAAACAGGGAATAATCGTGCTTGTACCTTTAGTTTTTTGCTTTGAGTCAGTAGCCTGGGTTGATATTGAGCCTCTGCTTGGATCAGAACATTTTTGGGACTTTCAGGTGACTACAGATTATGCTTCCAAAAAGGGACTAAGGCAGGCAGTCACATAACTCCTATTTTCAGGAAAGACTGAAGGATTCCAGAGCACAAACCCTATGGACTAACAGGAAAGTAAACGCTCCTGCTCTCAAAGTCAGTTTTGAATCAGGCCTTTAAGTTATAGAAGAACTTTAGAATATTTGACTTTAACTTAACTGTTTATTACACTCTTTGTCCTTGGAGTTCTTTTTTCTATGGGCATTAATCTTGCCCAGTTTTCTGGGACTTTGACCACCTAAATTCATGCCTTATCTTTTAAATTTGGCTTTGATTAACACAGCTGTTATTTATTCTTTTGTTTGGCAGGAGTTTCTGCAAGACTGCCATAAAGTCAGCCTGTTTGTATTGTATTCTACTGCTAATCTCCTTTTTCTTTATGACATACATTCACAGTATGCTAAGGGGAAGATTACTATACATTTATTATTATTCGTATTCACATATAAATAAATGTATGAATATACAACAAAGATAGCAACAAAGGCAGGGAACATTCTAGTAATCTCCTAAAAGCCATTGTGAAAAAGTCTAGATAACACATAAAAAGGAAATGTTTTATACAACATGAAGCAGGGGATCAACAACAATCAGTTGCTTAATGAAAGCATAATTCAAAGTAAGAAATGGAACAGATTTTCTGCAAAGAATTTGGAATCATTTGAGTGGAAGAAAGATCTGTTAAATTAGGAGACTTCTTTATTATTATAACTTACACACTGCTCACCACCTAAGACTTTCCAAAATAAGGCATTTGAAAAGACTTTCTAGTTAGAAGTAATTAAAAGAGTTGAATAAAATACAATATTGCTTAGAGTTGCTAGGGTTGCTTAATTTTCATCAGAATTTGATCATCATCTTAAAACCTCAACAACTGAGAATTTGTAGGTATGTAGAAACATCTACATTTCTGTGCTTCACAGAGACTTTCTGAATAGGGAATCACTTGCAATTTTCCTGTAAAGCCCTGCCTTAAGAAGCCCTTAACATATAAGAGTGAGCTGCTTTTTCATGGCATATGCATGAACACATTCACTGGGAATAGACAGGAGAAAACCCAGTGATGGGAGATCCTTCAGATTTCTTCCGCTCATATGAAAAATGGGTCACAAAATCAGAAAAAGGAGCTTGGACAATCATTTATGCCAGTAAACTCCCTCTCCCATCCAGACAGAACACTGCTGAGACTTGTAATGACACTGTATTTACTGAAGAAACTCTAGTGGTGCTAGAAGTATAATTCTCTGGTAGAAATTTCTCAATAGTCCTGCTGATTTGACCACCTTTTCTAAGCAAATCAATCAAGAATCTAGAGAGCAAAATCAAATCTCCAGAGATATTAGCTGTCCGGACTTCCTGTCAGTGAGACTTCAAATTTGACAAGGGAAGAAGAAAATAGTTGCTCTTTCATCCTGATCAAAGTAAATTAAAATCAATTATGTACTCATCATCTTGACCATGATCACCATTTTGTGCTGCTTTACAGCATCTGATGCCATTTCAGACTTCCCTTTGAACCCCAGTATAGGCCTCATGCTATCCCTAGGGAGAGAATAACAGGGTAAGAAATCCTTGAAAAATTTTCCCCAAAGCAAGGAGTATTATTTCTGCTGATGGTCATGACCTTGCAGCATGATATTTTGCTGCAGGGGGACTTTGGAACCAGAAAGGTTGTGCTGGCCATGTGAGAAAACAGCCACAGAACAAGAACAGCTGAAATAAACTCCTCAAAGCACTCCTGATGTTTACTCTGGAGGTGCAGAGCTGTAAGCGTCATGCCAGCCAGTCAGTAGGAGAGAAAACCCCTGGAATCCTTGTGCAAGAGAGGAGAGAGCCTGTTTGTGAGTGTTGGGTTGATGGTCTATTGTTTCCATTTATTTAGACTACATAAACAAGCTTCTTTAAACTACATAAACAAGTGTCTTTAATTTTTACTTTCTGAGTCCTAGTTTCCAAGTCCCTTGAATTTCTCTGGCTTTCATTGCTAGGTAAACACTTTTAGTTGCTCTTCCCCACCATTCTCCTGCCACACTGGATTTTTACCTGGTTATCTGTTAGAAGCACTTTCAAACTGAACATAGACATTAGAAAAAGACTACAGTATCTGCAAATTCTTATCTGCCAAGTGTACAGGACCAAACCAGATTTGAGCACTATCTGAAAAATTAGGATTAGGATAATGTATTTGTGAATTCAGAAGCCCTTCAGCTCATTTGCCCATGTAATCTCTATGAATGCATCACTTAAATTGTCAGACCTAGCTTTCCTCCCACAGAACAAGCCATAAGTTTCTTCTTTCCTTACAACTAGGTTTGCATAAAGCTCTTGTTGTAAAAGTTAGAGTATGTCCATGACACTGAGATTATATCCATGTAATTGCCATAATCATCTATATGACATCAGAAGGCAAAAGTTGAAAAAAACAAATTTCAGACCTCACATCAAATGAGTGTAAAAATGAGAAAAAATTGTGAACAATCCAATTTGAAATGAATGTTCTTCTCTCTCTGGAATGTTACTTCATAGGACCACATTTTATTACAGAGAAAAATAAAATATTATAACAGAGAATAACCTTCTAGATTCACACCTTATTTATAAAACCTTGAAAGAGTTTATATTAATAGATCATTGAAGCATATTTTCATGCAGCTTGAGTCAATCAAACCATGCATATGCCCCTTCTGAAGTTGCTTACACTTGCTCTGTGTCCAGTTGTTTTTCTACAGTGGAGCATTTTTTTTTGTCCCCCCTTTCCTGCCTGGTAAAGCTGGAAAATTCCACCAGTGATAATTCTGACAGCTCACTCCCCCTCCTGTTGCTCCTTGTTTAAGAAAGCAAGAGGGAGGGAACATGGTCTGAAAGGCTGAGAAATTACTGATTTAGTAAATACTACAAAGTCTTACCTCAGAGCAGAATAGAGCCTTGGTGTTGTCCTTAAAGGAGCAGAGCAGAGTCTTTCTCAAACCCAACTTCTTCATGCTCCTAGTGGCAGTGAGTCCCTCCTCAGCGTATAATCACCAAGTTGCATATTCTGGGAGCTATCTGACAGCCTGTGCCAGGATATTCTGCCTCTAGTCACACAAGGGCTGCGGGAACAAAGAGTGGTGGAGCTTCTGGGCCCTTCTGGGAAACAGAATGACACTGCTCCATCACTATTTAAAGAGCAGATGCCTTCAGGATAAATCCTCTTAGTATGTTTTCCTGTTTGTGTCAGAACTTAAACCTTTTATCCGTTTCCTAAGTGGAGAAATAAAAAAGTAATCAGCACTAAGCTGCTCTGTAATTCATGAGAGTCCCTGTGGGGTGGCTCAGAAAAAGACAGAGCCAGCCTATGTGTTTTCTTCTAAAGGGATATGAGACACTGCCATTAGAGTAACACAGAAGAACATAAATGGCCAGATGCAAATTAATGAGGAGCACTTTCTGCATGGAGATGGCTGCTCCACCCAGAGGAGAAGCCTAGTGTGCAAAGCCAGAGAGGAAGGAGAAGGGAGCCAGAATACAGCTGTTAAGAAATAAAATATTTATGGGGAAGCCTTTCTCGCTTTTCTTACTGTGGGATG
>VWZN01016673.1:92855-120851 GCA_013396955.1 Regulus satrapa
GAACGCTGAAAAAAAGCATTCACCAGGTTTACATGAATAGTGGCCCAGAATGGGGTTGCGGCTACAAGACCAGTTAAGTCTTAAGACTCAGGGATGGTTTCGAGCTGCAGCTGGGGGATGAGGAAACACTGTGCAAAATGCTCCCTGCCACAGGCAGTTAATGCTGTCAAAGGAGCCTGAAGAAATAACTCTAGAGCATGGAAAACATATGAACTGGTCAAACTTTATTCCCTCCACCAAACCTTTGTTTATGCTTAAATGCTTAAATGGGTCTGTCAAATTTACAGCATTCCTGTCATCATTCCTCCAGTCTGAAATAGAGGAGGAAAAGCTAACTTTCTGGTTATAAGCTTTTTGATATCCTACACTTCCTCCAAAGACATGGCTAAAACCCTAAAGGAGAATAAAGGAAAAAGAAAGGCTGTTATTTAATCAGAAAAAAAAAAAAAAAAAAAAAAAGAAAAAAGACTGAAACAAAGGAGAGAGAATGGAAAGGACTTCCTGACTCAGACACAGATTTCCTATGGGGCATAAAAGAGCAAAACCAGAAGTGATTTGGTTTTACAGTTCATCTTGAAGTTAAATTTGCTCTGATTTAAACTGGACTTAACTTCAGTTTTCTTTCTGGGAAACTTTTATGATTGCATGAATCCTTGAAAATTTTGAAACTCCTAGTCATTTACCATTGTCTGTAGGTCTGTTTAGGGACTTTTAGATCATGCTTTAAAGGAAAAAATGCAAGGAAGAGAAATTTGGTAGTGGACTGTGGAGCTGCTACAAATCCAACTGATGGTTTTGGTCAACAGAAACTGCTTGGAAGCTCCTACTGCCTGGCTGGAATTATGAAATTATGCTAGTCCATATCATCCCAACTAAACACCTCTACCGAGTTACTTTCTACAGGCATTCAAAGGTAACCTCTAGGAGACTGCCCTCGCTGCTTCCTTCAAGGATGTTGTCTCTTCTTCTCAGTGAAGTGATACAAAGTTCCCACTATTACTCTCCTTGTGTCATATAAATGTAGTTTTAGGACTGCCTTTTCACAAGGTCACTATCTTACAATAATCAGTAACAGTGACTTAGGTTTTCCTAGAAACTAAGGTGACATTTGGTTGCATTGTACAAATATGAAACTTTCAACCCCGGTTCCTTGTAGCTAGCTGCCTATGGGCTAGAGAAAAAAAAATTTTGGGAAGGGAGATGAGGAAATGTAGTTCAGGTTACATACAACAATTTACAATGAGTCTATCTTCCCTCTGGCAGCTGTTGGCAATTAAAACTCTCCCCCTGCTTCAAGAAGTGCTGCATCCTCTCATTTCACATTATGTGTTGAGCCAGGATGCGTGAGTTTCGGATGCTGCTTGCCACAGCCTGCAGGAAGTCACCACCAAAGAGCATTTCAGCTCACCCACAGCTGAGAGGTCTCTCTTGCTGTCCATAAAGGGAATGAGCTACAGTGAGGTATTCACCAGAGAGCTAATAAACGCTGCAAATGGATAACTGCTCACTGGGTATTAAGTGCACTTAAAATTAAGGCAAGTGTGACCCTCTAGCTACACTGTGCTACTTAACATATTTTACCTCCAAAAATACAGTATTTTCTTTAGCTAAATTTTAAACAAACATTTAGGTTTAAAGTCTAGCCATAAAAGTGTGTAAATATGCCTAAATGCAATTTTTGGCCTCACTTTTTCACAACCAGCATAGTGGTGAGCCCTAATCATATCTGTCCTATGAATAACATAGAGTGGTGAATTCACATACACAGGTGTCCCTCCAAGGGTCTGTCTGCCCTGGCATCCTTATTAATATTTGAGTTTTCTGTCTTATGGTTTGTAGAAAAGTAATTCTGAACCAATTCCATATATGGGATGTAATGATTGAATATTTCAGCAGATATACTGAATGCCTGCATCTGATAAATATTGACACATAGTTTCATGCTATTCTTTTTCTAAATTTAAATATTATACCAGTCATAAACAATTAGCTGTGTAAATAACTGATTTTTTCAGGGCTTTTGCCAACCAAGTAATTGAACAAAGTCTTCATTTAAAGTTATTCTGAAACAAAGCCATTTTCCTTTCCTGTAGAACTTCAGAAGAACAATAAACAATCTGATCTCATAGATTTGTTTTACTTTTCTGTTGAAAGTTAAATCCACATAAATTAGAAAGAAAGCAATTCATTTAGAAGACATTGCAATGAAATTTTCAGCTTTTTCTGATTTTTGCCAATTTTTTTCCTTGGCACAAAACACGCTCTTGTAGATTATTCTGATCAACCCAAATTTTTTTTTCTCTTGAAAAAGAAATGTTCTTTTTATTTTAGTTCCACTTCTGAATACAATCTCCTGTTTTAACAGATCACTGCTGCTGGGGAATAGCTTTAAGGACTTGTCAAACTGATGTCATATGGCAGGCATGAAAATAAAACTACAAGGAAGGAACTGGAATAATTATCATTGGATTAATTATTCCACAGAAATTCAACTGGCATGATTATAACTGTATGGTGGTTTCATCTGAAAAAAGACTGTTCTTTTCAGAATCTCTATATATTGATCTATTCAAGCTGTAGTGAGTAAAAAACTAGAGGATTTTCTTCAAGCTAGATTTTACATTAACACTGGGATACAATAAGTTCACAGGCTCCAAATCTGACTTGATTTTGTGGCATAAAAATAGCAATATGCTAAAAATTAATAAGTGATGTATTTGAAAGCAACTATATAGATAGAAAGAAAATAGTATTTCATGGCCAAGAAGTCCAGACTTGCCATCAACTCCTCAGATGCCATGGAAGATTAAACCTCTTAGGAGATCTCTGGAGATCTGTTTCTTTTGTCTGGGCTTTGGCAGAGGATCTGTGAAATGTCCTACCTACATTTGTGATCGATGAAGATTTAATTGTGGTCTTACCTCCACCTAGGAGACCATTAATTTAAAGAATAGGGATTTTTCATGAGAGAATACTTAACCTTAAGACTTAACCTGATTTAGACCATAAAACCAGTCGGGTAAGAGAAGAGGGTTTAGAGCATGATAAAAAGATTGCAAAATGTACAGTGTTGATCGACAAAAACTGTGGAATGGAGAAATCCTTGGAGTGCTGCTAGGAAAGGTTTAGTTTGGTGACAGCCCTGTGCCTCCTCCTCGGAGAGCCATGGGCTGCTGAGCTGGGTTTAACAAACATGCTGAGGCGGCTTTCTTTATCTGCAGGAGTGCTCGTGCAGGCTGTGAAGGTCACCTTGACAAATGAACTTGTCTGGAGGGAAAAACCTCCTCCACTAGTAAATTAGCAGGAAGAGACTGAGCTTGTTTTGCGGGGCCCATTGCAATAGCTGTAAGCCAGGGCCATATGTACACTGGAAACAGTGTCTGGAGCTGTGTGAGGGGGGAGCTGGGTTTTGTGCTGAATTCACAAATGCAGTTTTTCCTCAGGTGGCTCTTTGATCTTTGGACAAACACTACTTTCCCCCCTTAGTTTTCAGTCAAACTGTCAAAGGTGACTTCAAACCATAGTCTCCTATTAGGTCCTCCACGAAAAGCCTGTATTACTTCTTGCATTAAACAGTACCATAGACAAGCTGTCACTTATCCCAGTTCCAAAGATTTACAGAACAGTTCCCTAAGGAAGCCACTTAGTGTCCCTTAGAGCCATATTTCTTTAAAAGCTAAACCAAGAAGGCAAAAAATAAAAAGACTGCAGTCTGGAAGAAGAGGAGGACATGAATAACAAACACTCCAAGTCAAATGGCAAGAAGAAGAAGAAGAAGATGAAAATAATTGTTTGTATTGCTGATGTTGCTGATGCATTACTATGAGCTATAGTATTGATGATATTGCTGAAGGCATTTTCACCTGTAAAGAGGGACCTGAGCTGATTGACTGTAATGCTTCCATTTTCTATATTCTTCAGAACCAATTTCTGGTAACAGCCTGACAATGGAATCATAGAACCATAGAACGTAACAATACTTTATGTTGGAAGAGACTTAGAAGATTATTTAGTTTCAACCCCCAGCAATGTTCCTGTACTTCACCATGAGTTCAACCATGTTTATACCCTGAACCAACTGTTGCCTCAAAGAGGCTTTTGTAGGTATAGTTTGGATTATTCCTCAAAAAAAGTGAAACTCTGACCTTTAAAAGCAACCTTTTCTGCTGATCCTTCCTCATTTTGCTTCTTCTTATCCCAAACCATCTTTCAAACTTGTTTTTCTTTTATTTCTTCTGCTTGATGTTGCTCCATGTCTTTGATGCACAGGGAAATGTTAGGGGTAGGGTTCCTGCTGTCTAAAATGATTGCCTGCCTCTCTACTCCAAAACAAGAATATTCATAACATATGATGTGGTCTGAGGGTTCAAAGATTATTATAAAGAGTATAGAAAACCCAGGATGCATGACTTCAAGGGCTAAAGGATTACTGCAGCTTGAGCAAAAACAGAGGAACATTGTTTAAACCCAAACAAAGCCAAGCAATGGGTAAAACCGGCTTACTGATTGCCAAATGTAAGACATTTATTCTCCTTCCTCCCTTCGATGTTAACCAAGTACTTCTGAACTAACTACAGCTAATCCTCTGTAATGTATCAAGGTATTTTAATATTAACTAATGTTCTCCGCAAATGTAACTTCAAAATTTACTGCCAGATTCATATTTGACCAGTAACTTTTGTTTTGAGAACTGGGGTGAGTTTCTGATTACCAATTTGCTTCTCCTTAAAGATGCAGACTTAATTTAGACAAAATACCTTACTAGTTTCACTTACTAGGTAATGTCAATTTAATCCGCAGTATTACTTGAGCAGGATTGTAAATCATGAAATGTGTTCCAGTAAAAGGGCTTTAAAAAAATCCCTAACTAAATAGGCATCACATCTGAAAATTCTGTTGGACACAGACAAAGGAAAAGTTTTTACTTTCTGTACACAATTATGACTCTGTATATGCTCAATCCATTATACATTGCCCATTCCCAAAGTCTATTCCTTTAAACAGAAACTTACATAAGTCAAAGACATACCAAATTATAATGTATAAATATTAGGCTAGTCTAAGATTTTGCTAATCATTTGACATGAAAGCAGAACTGGGCCTGGCAGTTCTGCAGTTAGGCAGAATTCAGGATGCCATAGTTGTACAATGCAGTGAAATAGAGGACAGGACAAAAGAAAAACTAAACTAAGTTCTATTACCAAGTTTAAAAGAAAAAATGTCACGTTACCCATTCTATCACAGACATTTTAACGTAAAAAATTAGACATATATAACATTTAAAACTATTAGCATGAGATTAAAAAAAAAAAAATAGATACTGTACTAGCTACAATTGCCATAAGGCATAAACTCTAGCTGAGGCCATGGATCCCTTTTCCTGGCTTCAAGCCAGAGACCTAGAACTCACCATGATCTGCACTTGGCACAAGCAGAGCAGCCAAACTCATGTTAGTGCCACCTAAGGAACCAAGACCATCACTAGTGATGCTGAAAGTGATGTTTTTTTCTTTAATTGTGCAGGTCTGAATGGGTGAAGGTACTAAAGACACAGGCTGACAAAGACTCTATGAAATGGGCATGTTCCTCATCAAATGCCTTCAAAAGCCTGAATTGGGTTCCTGTATGCTTTCAAGATCAAGGCTTTTCTCAGCATTGAGAAATCTCTGGCTTCAACAGCTCTGTCATGCAAACAAGATATACCTGGACCTGTGGTTTTCACAGATAGAAGAGCACTTCAGGGCTAGCCTGAACCTGCCATCCACATCTTTTGTCTCCCAGTCCCTCTCACACTTGTATAAACCCAGGTGGGAAGCCTGAGGAGACACCAGCTACATGACAATGTCACAGATTTCACGGAGTCCTGCAAGATGGTTATCTGACAGTTATTTCCTCTTGCAACACTTGGTTTGAAGCAAAGCTTTTCTGCTCCCTGTTGTTCATTTAACAACTGATCCTGATCCCAGCACCAATAGTTTCACTGGCAGAGCTTTTTTGGCATTGGCAAGATAGAAGAAAATTGTTGATTAAAATGAATAGACATTTCTGGATCAGAGACACAGAAAATTCAAAATATTTGATAAAAGATGGTGTTTCAAAAAGGCTTTTTGTGGCAACACTGCCAAGACTGCAGTAACAGCCTCCCTTTCCAGCTGATGCAATTGCAGACAATGCTCTTCAGATGGTCCAATGGAAGTATTCCACAAGGCCTCATATGAGCTGAGAAGGCAATTTGTGTCTTATAGAACAGGAGTTGGTAACCTAGTGGTGGGTTATGTGCGATGGGGCAAAGCATGTGTTGTAAAGGGGAGGCAGTGAAATCTGACAATGTCACCCACACAGGATACTTACAAGCACTAACTAATGAAGATGCTCCTTACTCTCTGCCCCTCCAACTTCTGGTTGGGGTTTGGGTGCAAAAGACCTACCAGGAATTCCAATGAGAATCCATTTTTTGATAGGGCTGCAGTGCTGTGTCCCATATTCTGGACAAATTCCAACATACACCTATCTCTGCTTACAGTGATCATGAAATTTCAGTCTGCTGCTTATGCCATCTGTGTTTATGCCACATGTGTCTGTTTTCGTGTGCTGTGAAAATGTTGCTGTGTATTATTACTATTATTATTATTCACTGGAGGTGTGAGTCAGACACAAAAACCTCCCGCTTGCTGTCCTTTGTACCAGCTACCCTGAAAATTACTGTTTACCATCAACAGCCTGCAGCCCACCTGCACACATGGAGAGTGCTGTGATCCTTAGCCATGTTCTGTTTGCAGCTCAGGCAGAAAACATCCTTTCTATAACCCTGAGATAGCTACATTTCAGAGATGGAATTGTTTCTTTCTCACTAGATACACTCAGAAAGTTAGGAGTATAAGAAAAGCGTAGCAATAAAACCAAAAAGCCAGAGATTTTTCCATACTCAATTACATGGCAATTTTTAAGCTGCTGTCTTGGGCCCTATGAGGTGTAGTGCTCTGGTCCAGTGAAGAATGATTTCTAGTCTCAGAGGGTGTGGACACATGTGGACTCAATCCAATCAATGATCCAGGACTATACTTTTGTCTTTTTCAGGCCCTAGGCTAATATTGTAACTGAGGAAAAGAGGAAAAAAAATATTTTTTTGTTTCTCTTTCTGGTTGGAGTTTTAGAGACTATATCAGCTATTTGAAGACAAATGTTTGCAATGCTGGTAAAACTTTGTTGTCATGGAAGTGGAGAGTGAGCAGGGAACAGGTGAGCAGAAGCAGTTTTCTTAGAGAGTGCATTTTTCCACATGGCTAAAATGCTGGGTGTCTGGATTTCAGCATCACAGCTGATGCACTGCAGGTGACAAATACACCCTTCACAAATACGCACACACATACACACATGAATGGATGCACAAAATGGGTGCAGAGCACAGGTGAGACCACACCACAGTGAGTGTGTATACCTCAAGTTTTTTTAAAGCATTAAGGATGAGCTGATAGAGGAATTACACATCCTGACCCTGAAAATAAAATCTTGAGCAGATTTACCATGACAGCAAAAAGTGTCTCTGCTTGCTTTATCATTCCCTTTCCACCATGGTGTTCAGACTAGTTACAAATCTATCTGTAAGATTTGAAAATTTACGTAGTAATTGTAATTCCAGCAACTCTTCATAATGATTCACTATTGGAAAGAGATGGAAGTCGAGTGCACGGAGGTTGCACATCATGTTGACAGCCACATTTGGAGCTATTGACTTGAAATATTTAATGTAGTGTGTGCTGTCAGACACACCATGAATTCTGGTTTACTAGGGATTTCTTTGATTTGATTTAACAGCTTATTGCCCCTTTGGAGTATATGCTGAGTATGCCTGAGAATTTATTGCACACTCTCCTCTCTTCAGCTCTATAGCTGAAGTTTTTCACAGGCTGAGCAAAAGGAGTTTTGAATAACTCTAGGTAGGACCTCAGCTCAAGAGCAAATATTGTCCCTTGGAGTTTCCTCAGAGACCAGTGGTCTATTCTGGAGTTTCCACTGTGAGCAACCAGTGGCCTAATCCTGCTTGGAACTGACTTTTCAGAAAAAAAATATGGGTGTTGGAGCAGAGTGGAGAAGGAAAGATCTCAGTTAGAAGTGCCAGGACTCAGACCTGGAAAGAGTTCTTTTAACAAACCAGAAAAATTAAGCAAGGGCTTATTCCTTTGAGGTGCTCAGCACACTGGCCATGAGCCATTAAAGCACTTAGACATTAAGTGTGCTCTGGAGAGTGCCACAGGGAACAGCCTGAGCACTAAGTACCTGGCAAGATCAAGCTCCAAATAGGGACCAGACATAAACCAGATGGCATTATGTCAGCTTTCCCATATTAATAAGTTATTTAGTTTGCATTTTAATCTCTCTCTCCCTTTTTCTCCTCTTTTTGCTATTTTTGTTTCTATAAAACAATTCATGCGTACTAGCAGAGGAGGGCAATACACTGAAAATGTCACCTTATCACCTTTTTGCAAGTATGGAGTTAAAGCAAGAGCTGGGAAAGTGGCTGCTTGTTTTTGACTTAAATCAGCAATGCTTGGAAAAGGATCATCAGGAGTTTGGACCTGCTGAAGGAAGGAAAATGCTGACTTTTCCTCTAATGAGCTCTCCAAACATGTGTGGAGTGCGCTATTGCACTCCGGAGAATCAGTGCCTACATCAGAAGTTATTTTAATGCGTGGGGGTTTTTGGGTATTGAGGCAGGTAGGATGGCTGAGCAGTAACAACGGAAGCCAGCTTTCTGACTGTTTATAAACCGTGCTCAAACTGAACTGAAATGAGAATGTTGCCAGGCAGTGTCCAGCACTCATGCATCCACTGAGGTCACCTGCCAGGAGGCAGCAGGAAAAAATGAAATTCTAGTTGCTGTTTTGTTTTTTTAAACAAGATCATGGCTTTCCCCTTTTTCCTTTTCAGCATGGTTACAACTATCTCCAGAACTTCCTCAGACTTGTGATTTGTGCAGAGGCCAGTTTTTACATGGATGTTTTTGAAACTGAGCACTGTCCGACTGGAAGCTGTCCTAGCTGGAGCCACTTTGCTGCAGGGAGGACGCGGGCTCCAGCCAAGGAGGGACACGTGCTTCTTTCTCTGCACTGCTGGCACTGCTGACTCTCAAGACAGAGCAGTCTGGGCTCAAGCCTGAGCCTCAGAGCTTGGATTAGGGCACACCAGCTGGCTGCCAGGCAGGTTAGAGGTATTTTTGCACAGGCTGCAAGTCATCACTTTGTTGGAGCTGTGCATGTGTGTGGGTAGTACAGTTAGACTTAAGAGGAAATTTCTGTGATCATTTTAGCATTCAGGCAACTGGAAAAGGAGCTGATGGAGGCGCCAGACCTTTGCTTTCATGACTACATTAATCTTCTCCTGGCCTTGGAGAGAAATTTTGGATGAAGTTAACATGTGTTCTCAGACTTTCATTCTCAAAGTTATTTCTGCTGTGGATCCTGAACTGATGAATGATAATGCCAGTGAATTGGCCAACATAAATTAAACTTCACTGGCTAATAATTTTCGTGACAATTCCTGCTGCTGTGTTGTTATGTAAGAAGTTGACAGCTGACTACAATGACCTGGAACTTTTGAGAAACACAGATTTTCCTATCTCAAAAGTTGGTGGTGGAGAGTGGAGGAAGCAGTAATGCCCCTTTATTTTACACCTATGTATTATCCAAGAAAATTATTTTCTTATGTGTAGTTATAGAGTTCTTTTGGTCCAGGGAAAGGAGTTTCAGATTAACATAATTGGAAGAGTTAAGACAAATAATGTTATTGCTACTGCTGGAAAAGTTCCTAATTAGCAACCAAGCTATATTAACTGCCATGTGAAAGTTTATTCCATGGCAAATGTGGCATAATTCAAAGTAATTCTGTCATGAAAGAAGTAAAAAGCCTAGTAAAGTTACTTTTTATTAGCCATACACTAAGGGCAAGTCCCTAAATGGTTATAAAAGCTCACAATGTAAGCGCCAGCTTGTTTTGTCATCACAGCTTGGTTTTGATTCTGACCCCTAACAGATTAAGGAAGAATGAAAGTAGTTTGGGGATAGCTGACTACCAGATAGCACCTATGAGTTTGGTGGGAATTTGACAATAACTTTTGATCAAGCAAAGAACAAACTGAAATGAAGCCATTTGGCTTTTGTGAACTGCCTAGTCCTCTACAGTGTCCTCCAGAAAATGCTCCCATAGATGCAGTTGTCAGAGATGCAGGAGGTACACAAGTCTATGGGCAGGTTTTTCTTTCATTCTCCTATACTTTCTGTCCGTAGATTAACCATAGAGCTGCAGTTCTGAAAACTGACAGGGAAACTTTCTGGCTTCACTGTAAAATTTTGAGGCAATGATATGAGCTGGGAGAATGGTCAGGAGAACCACAGAGTACATCCTGCAGTCAAGCTTAGAAGTCACCTGAGTTTCTCCTTCCCGAGCAACTGGACAATGCAATTAATTGTTCCAGGTATCCATCAGTGAAAAAAGTACAACCCAACAATTTTGTACAGAACATTTTTAAATGAAACTGAATATGACTAAAAATGTGCAAATTGAGCCCAGCAAACCTTGCAGGAAACACAGAGCAAGTGCTGCTCAGAGTAAATTTATGATAAAGTGCCCAATGAAAATTAGACAACCACAGCAACTCAGAGAAGCCACAGAGATGTTTTCATTATTTATCTTGTCAATCAGATTAAACCAGCCTATCCATCAAAAAATGTTCGAAGTACTCAGAAATACAGTAAATCAGAAAATACAGTAAATCATAAATTTTTCTATGGTACAGACAGTACATGCATCTAAGTCGAGGCTTTCCACTTAAGATATTATCTGATTGCTTTTTTCATGCAATACAAATTAATTTCCTCTTTCCCAGGCAAATGCTGGATACTAGCATGAGGTCAATCACAGCTAACCAAGAAGCTACTCTCTTATCATAATTTCAGGGAAGCAGGACTTTCCTATTTACATATTGTATAGGATAGCAGTCAAAACTCAAATATAGTGTAGTAAATCATCTGACCGTCGGTATTTCAAGCATTGCATCAAAGAAATGTACAGACCCAACCTTTCAGAAAACATCTGCCATCACATCTGCTATGAATGTGTATTTTCGTATGCTTTGTTTGCGAAAACGCCCAGTAAGGTGTTTCAATTACTTGTTCAGACTTCTTAGTAACAATTTCTACAATCCCTCTTCAATATTCTAGTCACAAACATTCTTTTCCACATAATCCAATCACAGAACTTTTCAACAAGTGCATGATTAAATCAGTAATTAAAGTTAAGCACCACATCAAAACAAAACACTGAATTCAAGAATAAGCCTCAGCTAAAGAATTGTGATGTTCTTTCATCTACTTTCATCATGGTTTTAGTCTATCCTTTACTTTAGTACTTAAAAATGGAAAAGTGTATCTACTCAGCAAGATCTCTTCCAATGTTGTTAAATATTACCCATTTTCAAAGAATGACTAGCCAAGATTTTGTCAACAACAAGGCAAATGCAAAAAAATCCAACTACCTAGCAAGAGGCACTTGTGGGATAGCCATTAAAGTAGATCTTAAGTATTTCTTTTTTACTTATGCACTTCTTATTTTTTAAGTAATTGCCACTTTACCCTTAACTTTTGAGTTTTCTTCTAAATTCCTTTAGATTCTATTAATGTTTGGAAGTTTTCTTGCTTAAGGTTTGGATGTGCGCTGTACTATTCTTTATAATCTTTAGACATAAGCGATACATTCTGAATATACAGACAGGATGACATAAATCTCCACCAATCTTCTTATTTTAGGCACCTAAAAATTATATATCTATATATTTATTAATTTAAATTGATGTCTATATTCAGAATCAATTAAATGATTCATTTCTAGAAGATACAACAACATCACCTGCAAAAAACAAAATACCTTTCCCGTTCTTAAAATCTAAAGGACTCATTCCAAAACCACAAAAGACTAACTTAGCAAAAGTCCAAAGTAATACCAAAAAGCAGACAGAATATCACAGATAGAGGAAAAAAAATTCCACAATTAATACTTACAGAGTTTCTTAAAATTTAGCTGTGTCTTTCAAGTGGCTGGCCAGGGGACAGCTGTGCATGAGGCAAAGACAGAAACAGCACATCCTTGGTTACCTGTTCACAAGACTATTTGAAGCCCACTAAAAAGCAAACTTCTCTTACAAAATGACAAAATAAGATGAAGGAAAAACACATATATTATTTTGCATCAGCTCTTTTGCTTTCTGCACAACAATTCCCATGAAGATTGCAATGCAGAATTTTTTTTTTCTGTTAGTATTGCTCACTTTTAGTTTTTATAGCTGCTTGGAGATCTGCATAATTGTATTTGATTTCAGCTAATCAAGCATACAAATGAACAGGAATGTAGACACACAGCACTGTAAAAAAACACAGAAGGAAGTTTTTTCAAACAAAATCCCTTTATTGGGCAGTGGTTCCAGTGATGCAATCAGAATAGGAAGGAAAGTCTGTGTTGCTTCATTGTTTTGTTTGGAATTTGGGGTCCAGTGCTAACTTGTGATAATATTTCCACTTGAAAGTATGTTTCTCTGAGAGCAATAAAAAAAATGACTGTGATGAATCTAAAAGGAAAAATATCCCATTCAACTTGCTAAGTTTTTCCATCATGAGTGACTTATTACAGAAAACTGCCCCGCTCAATTATCTTTCCTGTGTAGCTCAGTAGTTTTTGGCTAAGTTTATTGTTTTTCATCAAAGTCCAACAAATGCACCAAGTAGACGGAATAGAAATGCAGTTACAGAGAAATTCAATGAATCAACTGATCCATCCATGTGTGGAATTTAGGAGTTTCTAAATAAGAGAACAGAGTTAATAGGATAAATTACAAAAAAGAAGTAATGCAACTAACATATCGAAGATACAGTCTGTTGCAAGATGCTGACACAGGACATCCAGATCTTCAGAGGGAAGCCCAAAGCCTACTGTCACCAGGAGGAGTTCTAGCTCTGACTTTCAGAGTGATGAGATGTCAATTACATTTGTAATCCCAGGATTCAACTCTGTCTAGCCTCCACAGTTCAACAAATAAAACAAATATGTACTCTTCTCCAGAGTGACTTATCTCATCAACCTATCACAGCACCTAACTCTAAACAGGATTTTCCAGGTGTCATGAACAGAGCACTGTGTTGTCTCTCTGGCTTTATATATCATAGTTTAAGTGTGAGAAAGGGCAGAAATGTCAGCTCAAGCAAATAGGAATTTCCCTTCGTCTCCCAAACATAAACTGCACAACAGCAGTCTTGGAAAAAGAGCAAACTCTTTTCATCAAATATGAAATTGATAATTGAAAAATTTAATTGAATTAAACTTGTCAACTGAAGATTAAAAAGTTTCTTCCCTTCTGTAAAAATATGTCACTTCTCTCATTATATGTAAGGATGTGTTCACTGTTTATCTCTGAGATCTACTCACCGCTTTCAAGTGATCTTTAGGAGATAATAAGTTTGGTCTGCTATAACCACATTATAGGGCATCACTCATTTTATAGGTAGTTAAAAATGATGGAAAAGTGTCATTAAGTTAAGTTTTTAACTAAATATAGATCATAGAAAAGTAGAGAAAAAATAAATATTGAGCTTATCACCTTCAGCTATACCAGTTGCTTAAGTATACTGATGTCAGTGAATGTTTTAAGACCATGTGAAGATGACCAAAGCCATACAATGTGTTTTTCTAAAGACACCAGAAAAGCTCTTCCCACTGCCTACAATTTTTTTTTTTCTTGTACCTGCTGCAAACTGACATACTTAATTTCAGAGATTAATCCCATACTAAATTTAAATTTATTCAAAGTCTCGAAAGCTTGCCTATCAAATGTTATAATTATGTCAAATGAATCAATGGGATATGACAATTTGTGGGCTTCAGGCTCCACAGGTGTGTATCATGTCAGAATTTGGGTCGTTCCTATTGTTGCACAGCCCAAGGTCCTCTCAGTTTGTATGAAATATAAAATCTATCCCAGTGAGGGAAACTTGTCAGCAATAGTCTCAAAGGAGGTAACTTAATCTAGCCATCCACTCCACTGATATAATTAGGAATGCACTTTGTCAGCCTTTGAGGGTTTAACTACAGCTGGCTGAGTTCAAGGCAGTCTCAGAAACCAATCTGTTCTTAGTAACACCATCTCCTTCACAAAATTACAGACACACTTCCAGCAGATATACCCAGCTGACTGCTGAATTATGTTTTTCCACCCACTTTTGCCGTGGTCAATATCTTTTCCGTGTAACTGAAACACTGGGTCAATGCCATGAAATGATTCAGAAACCAAAGGTTGAGCTGACAGCTCAAGAATAAAGGTTATAAACCTTATTTAAAATGTTTGAATGTGGCTCAATGAAGTTTCTGAACATCATCATATTTCTAATCCACCTGATGAAATTTAATTAAAAAGGAGATTCAAATGGATATTCATTTGCTGACTGGCCTCAGTCTTGTTTAAGGAATTAAATATTTTTTTAAGCTTTATTCTCCTAGAAAATCAGAACTCCACTCTTCAGATGGATTACTTAAGGGGAAAAAAATCTAACCTAATAAAAATTTAAAATCTTCTTTAAGTTTATTCATCAGAACTAGCGCTGGATCCCTGCTGTACCTTTGATTGTTCAATGGGAGTCTACAGGAATTCAGAAGATGAATACCTTCATATTGTTGTCAAAAAGCTTTTCTAAGTGAGTATCACAAGCAGCACTTCTTTTTTTCATGTGCTTTTCCCTTGTAGGAATCTGGTTTGCACTAAAGAACAAGTTATTCTGCTATGGTTCAAGAAAGTTGGGTAAAAGCTTCCCTTCCAGGCTGTAATGTATTTGAGAAAAATGTGGCGTAACTTTTTACCTGTTTATATACCTAAACCTGAAAATACCCAGCCTAACCTACTAATCAGCAGAGTGGCCTGTTCAGAAAAACACATACACTTTTTTTTCCCCCCTTATCAGTCCTGAAGCATTAGTTTAAACACTGAATTCCAGCCTTCAAGTTTCCTACAGTTGTGTGAGTGGGCTGCACACGGGCTCTCCAGGACCAGAAGCCTGCAGCTGAGGTAGTGTGTCACCATGGATGATTTTTGGCTTGGGCAAAACTCTGTGTTAACGTGGCCCTACAGCTTCTGGACACAGACAGAGGGAGGTCAGATTTGCTTGCAGCCACCCCATGAAAGTATGTTCTGAATTCCTGTGCACAGTCATTACGTGGTAGTCTTGATATCCACTGAAGCCACAGATTTATTACCTTGCTGTTGAATCATATGGTGTCAGACTGAATCTCTTTGGTTTTTTTTATTTGGTTCTTTTTTACCCATCATGCAGATTTTCAGCAGAATACAGACATCACAGCTGGGCCTGTGTCTCAGGGCAATACACATCTTTCTTACTTCAGAAAGTTTCATGTAAGGAGGATAAGGTTACCTCTGAATATTACAACTTAAGAGTATATTTTAGAATTCTTGATAGCATTAAGTGTTAATGATAGACATCCTTGTTATCCACACGAATATCATACCCCATGTTTGAATCTGGAAAGAGAAAATGAGCCTCCAAGGACATGCTATGACAGTAAACTCCATGTATAAATGGATGATTACTTAAAACTAGTGATTAATTTTTGCATGACATGTACGGCAATTAACTGCAGATTTACTTGTGCTCAGTGTAGATTGAAGCAAGCTGTTTTGGCTTGCATGACCTTACTGCTTTACTGAACGTGGCACAGTTAACTTCAGGCCAGGGTTAGATGAATCTTGTAAAACAAATTTAGTAGTTAAAAAAAAGGCATAATAGATGGAGTCCATTAGGGATGAAATACATTTTGACTGCTGCAGAATCAATGTCTCTCCCAAAATATGTGGTGTGCTTTCTAAATACAAAACATAGATATCCTTTATGATGAAGAAGACTTTTCAAAACTTGACATGGGTTCCTTTCTTTATTTTTAATTGCTACTCTTCGTCAAAGTCAACAGGTGGTTTGAACAAATATGTTTGAAGAAAATTCCAGTTAGTATTTGACTCGTGGGACAAGTAATTCTAATGTTTACCAGATACTCTGTCAATTGTCAATGACATGGTGAGTAACCATAAACTTCACTCTATCGATGAGCTTGCACATATTCTGCACACACAGGTAAATTAGAATAAATAAACACTTCCAGAAAATTCACATTATCAGTAATGTTAAATTCTCATTGGTGAACTTCTTTTGCTAATTGAAAGAAAGAAGGAGGGAAGAAAGCAAGTAAAAAAGGCAGCATCAAAGGATTGCAGCAGATCACAGGGTCCTACAGTGAAATGCATACTCTGAGTGAAAGATGTAAGAAGGACCCTATATGAGGCAGACACTATTGTTTCAGCAGGTGACAAAAGATTCCCATGTACTTAAATCCCTCTTTCCTTTGCTTGGAACACTGTCCCAGCTTCCGTATTCCAACCCTCTGTCCAAAAGTGAGGACTTGCAATTTAAAATCCTGCTGCATCTTAAGTACAAAGGCTTCCCTTGTCTCTGTTCATCAGGATAAGCTCACTGTTTCCATTCACTTCCTTGCACATGCATGACATGGGCACCATTTGGCCCAGAAATGGCCAAGGACAGCCAAGCCCAAAAAACATCTTCAGAGAATGCCCTAGGCCCCTGTGCTCCATGTTTCACCTGTATTTACAGTAAAGATGTTATAATCATCTCTGATACATCCAGAAAAATATTTAGAACTCAAGTTTTCAAAATATTTGAGTAACGGAGGGAAGTATTGCAAAAAGAAGACAGGCCTAGTCATTGCTATGTTTTTCTTATCTGAGACTTCTTACTGATGCCCTATTCTGCAAGAATACTATTAAACAAGTCAGCCTGACTTGAGACAGAAGATAGCATAATCAGATCCCACCCTGTAAGCAAAATTATTGTCAAAAAGGTGTGAGTTCTGATGGCTTGATTCCACTTCCACTAAATTCAGAAGTAAAACCTCTACTACTATACCCTGTGTCTGTTAACTCAGTCTGTATGTACAAACAAGACTCATATCCCACTTGACGTTTTACTGCATGACTTCTAATTGTTTTATAAAATTAGAATGAAAATAAGAACTAATTTATATTAGCTTGAATGCTACAATTATCTGATTTTGCTGTTATACTAAGGTTAACCTTAAAAAGGATCTGTCATTCTCACTTCTAAATTTCCTCTTGACCACTAGGTATGATAATCACTGGGCCAGAAAACAAGGTTGGATGATATTTTGTTTTGAGTTTTCACTAGCCAGAGAAAGAGAAACTGATGGTGAGGAGGATCTGCACTGCCATACCTATATTTTGCATTGATCAGCTCAGAGTCTGACTATCTGCAGACCCTGAAGGGGTGTAGTTAGCAAAGAACCTACTATTCCATGAATCTAATTCAGGCATTTATACATTTATTTTGAAAGCTAGTGTGTGGTTTTTTTTTGTTTGTTTTTTAATTAGCTTTAGTAAAATATGAAGACTTACAGATCTAGAGCTTCTTCCATGTCTGGTAGCAAATTGTGAGAGTAACCTAATGGCTGATGTCCTGACGTTTCATGTACAGGTGTTTACAACACAGTTCCCTGCCTTGTCTCTTGCTTTACTTGTCTTTCATCTGGTAAATTATGTCAACACAACTGGACTTCTACATCTTATACTTGTTCTCCATATATACTTGTTCTTCTCTGTCTCCCTCTGGTAGGGCTCCTCTATCCTCCACAAAAAAGTCTTATGGTCATTATCTTGCTCATTATCTGCTCAGAGGACCTTCTGCACCAAGAGATTTTTAAAAAAGTGCTTGTGTAGTCCTCATGAGGAAATTCATTAACAGCAACATTTACATTAACAGTAGGGGACAGATTTCTGTGTCTACTTTGTTCAGCCGCCTTCTGCCTAAGCATCCAACTTATGTTCATCCTAAACTGGATGATTCTACGCATATGAGAATCCCACAGACTCACAGTAGCTGAGTATTACACATTGCATCCTAAATAAGACAACATAACTGACTTTAAACGAACAAGCTGATAAAAGGCTCCCTGCTCCAGTGTTTATTCCACTCCTCAGAGACTCTGACAGTGTCTGGAAAGTTAAGATATGGCAGGGGAAAAAATGAGCTACAGAAATGAGGGCTCACTCACAGATCATCAATCTTTTCCTTGCATTAATTACAAGGGATGCCAACTCCAGCACTTGTGCTGATCTCTGCTGAAATAATCCTTCAGGATAATAGTGCACTTTTTCAAAGAACCTGTATTTTAAACCATTTCATGTTTTGATTCAAAATCACTACTTAAATGCTATTTCAAGCCCTGTGCATTTGGTGGGACTTGAGGCCCAGCTGTAAATTTCCCCACCATAAAACGACATTTTTGAATTCTTTCTTTTCTGAGTCCAGATCCTTTTATTTGCACACAAGGATGTGAATCAGGTAATACATTTAGGAATGTGGTCCTTCTCTGTGCTCCTTTGCTCCCCTCTTCTTCCCACTCCCTTGTATTGTTTTTTTGTCTCCTTGTTCTGAGTCCCTAGCACTTACACAGGACTTGGAAGACCAGGGTGGTATGAGTTGATTTCCACTGAGAGAGAAAGTAGGAGGCAGGAAAAAGGCAGCCAAAATGCTAGGTAGGATGCTTTGCTTCAGTCACTACCTTGGGATAGGACTCTGGGCACTATTCTCTGGGTACCTCTCCTGTGCTCTTTGAATGCACCCATCATGGTGGGACCTGAAAGCTGCACAGAGCATGGTCCTGCCCCTCTGGCAGATGTGCTGCCAGCTGGACTGTCTCTGTTGTGCTGTATCTGCTGTGCTGCTAAGCATTACAGTGGGCCAAATGGCTGCTCGACTGTGGTTAGCTGAAATCCAGGATGTTAGCGTGACAGTTTGCTGTGGATACCCCACATTATTTCAGGATGTGATTCTATATTTGTACAGCACTAACCAGATGCTTTTCAGATTCTGTTCTAGCTAAGTACTTTTGCTAGTACTCCATAGTCGTGACTTGCAGTTGCCACCTCTGCACATTTTCCACACATTTGCACTGAATTACTATGATCTCCTGTGCAAAAGAAACGCTAAGGTTGTGGACTCCTGGCAGTTTGTTATGCCAGTGATGTCAGGCTGCCAGACGCAATCTGAACATGGCTGTGTAGGGCATGCAGGGCTCCCAGGTCCCACTCTTTTTTTTGCAGGCAGCTCCAACTCTCATGTAATCAGAGATAAGTGACTTAGTTAAAAATGAATGGGGCAGCTGGCTAAATGCTCAACCAAACAAAATGATCAAAGGGACAGTGCCAGATGTTTTTCATTAGTTCTACATATGGAGGTACCAGGGAGAGCAGCAGGAGCACCAAACTAAAAAGAAACCAGAGAAGCCAACTCTAGTTTCAACCATAACATGAGGAGCTAGCTATAAATACTACATTCCTCAGTGTGGCTCCCAGAGGACGTGCTGTAAGTATTTCTAAAACCTACAGGAAAAGCATGTCTGCTATTGTCTGACTTATTTACATGCATCCTCCTGGTAAATATTTTATCAAGAATTATCATTCTTAGCATCTATACAAATATACTTTAAAAATTATGTTTTAGAAAAGTTCTGTATGTTGTAACAAGGGTTATTTTTTCCCAAAAAATTTGGTTTTTTGTGCAGCTGGTGCCAACATTTTTCCTAGGCTACTGATTTGTGGGATTTTCTTTACCACATTTAGCAAATTTTAAAAATTTTAATTCATAGCCAAGTTACTGCAAAAGGCCCAAATCATATCAAGATTTACTGTAGAAAAGGAGCCAGATTTTTATTTTTGTCTTCTGGGGAAGTTTATTATACATGTAAACATCCAAAATAGTTAAGGTTGTTTATCCTGCATCACCAAGATGAAATTCTTGACATCACTTGTACACAATTGAGCAGGGGAGCTGCTCAACCAGCACCAACAGAAATCCAGTCCAGATCACCTGAACTCAGGGCATACAGACCTTGCTTCAGTGTGATAAAATCTGCTTCTGCTGGGATAAAACCTGAACTGTTCACATAGCTCCTCCTGTCACAAGACAAATTTTGGTGCATAAAGACTCCTCCTGCAGTTGTATTCCTTCCCGGAAATAATTTCAGGACACTTTACCTCACCTTGACATATATCTTTAGTATCTTGGGGCTTGCAAGAAGGAATGAATCCTACAAAACAGTCTGGTGTCATGCTTGTCCAGTGTAATGACTTGACTATTAGCTCCAAATCTGCAAGTTGTACACTTGGAGAGCAGTGATCCCAGAAGCTGCCAGTAGGTAACTTAATCCACACAGTATCTTTCAACCAATATAGAAAATATTCCTGGTCTGACTCTTGGTTTAGTGATGTCTGTCTGAAAGTCACCCCTCGACAGTAGGAGGAGTGAGACATGCTGAATGCAAAGAATATTGGGAAAGCATTTCTCTGCAGTGCCAGACTTGCAGTTGACCAGGGATGAAGGTAAGGCTGTGTTGATCAATAGTGCTGACATCCATTTCGTCCTTTACCTATGTAGCAAGCTCCTAGGTCTGGTAGTATATTTGCTGATCTTTGCATGATTATTATTAAGGTTAGTCCATGTAAAAAAGCTCAGTGTGCACTTTGAAAGCTGCTCTCACCCCATTCTGCAGGAACAAATCCTAAGAATCTGCTTTTTCTTTGCTCTAGTTCTTATTTCATGCACACATAAGTGACTCATTGCAGTGAAAATGTGATTTGCAGTGCAGGATGAGTTCTTTGCTGGTAGATGTGCTGGTAGCAAACAGAGGAAGACACTAATTATCATACTGGAGTCAAGGAAAGCTGGTGCATGACTCACTTAGGAATGCTTTGTCTTCCCCTAATTGCATAATTACCTTAGAGAGCTCACTGGCCATTTGGCATAGAGGTCATGCCTGTTTCCTCTGAGCACAGGAATAACTCCTCCTAGCTCCTCCTAACAGGATAGAAAGGGGATGTGAGAAAGACATATGGCCATGGCCCCACTTTTTCTCTATATGATTCAAGAGTAGTATTTGTGCACAGCTACCAAGTCCTTCATTCTCTGAAATGAAGAAGCCAAAGTTGACCGCTATATAACATAAATCAGCACTTTCACCTTTGCACTGAGATAGGATCTGTATTGACAGGGACAGTGTGATATTCCGGGGTCTTCGGTGCTGGGTACATCTGCTTTCTAATAAACAGGGTTAAAAAAGAGTGATGCAGTTGCCACAAGAACAGGAATCTTCCCCACTATACTCGTACGCTGTAGAGCTAGCCTGACTGCCAAGCAAACAAAACAAAGATCTCCTCAACACCTCATTTTCATAAATAATAAATATTTTTTTTTAAAAAAGAGTACTATAAATACTTTTAAAATGCACATAAATGCAGATGGCAAGCTAAGGAAAGGGACCTTAATATTCCATAAGAAAAATGGAAAATGAACTTGCTAGTTACATTAGCAGAATTAAAGGAAGGCTTGTTAGGAGAATTCTCCTGGAGCTCTAGGAAACTCAACAGTGCAGTTTTCAGGGCTCATCTCAGCCCATTAGTTAAATAAGTCTGCAAGATGCAACAGATGGAGAAAGATAGAATTGAACTATTTGGGTAACTGAAGGAAAGATATTTAAGTATCAATATCTTTAGTCCCCCTGATGAACTCCTTCTGGAGGATGGGTGGAATTTGTGGTCCTTTTTCTTAACCTCTGTATTGATGTTATCCAACACTACATTTGGAAGCTAGAATTCTCCTTTGCAAACTGGTGATACCATGACTATACAGCCAAATGTTCATCCCACTCTCCTCTTCATTACTTCTATGAATTCTCCATCCTTCACAGTGACACATCCTCCATTCAAAGCAATGAAAGCAAATTTTCTCTTTGTTCTTACAACCCACAAGCTATTGTCTCCTAACTTATGATGGGGTATATATACCCACTGGGCTTAGGAATGGAAATACTTGCAGTGGCTACAGTTTATGCTGACACTGATGCTGGCAGTGTGTTTTAGAAACACACACAAGATGCCAGCCCGGTTGGTCCTGTGAGCGTTGTGCGTGAATATGAATCCAAGCAGTCTGATGCATCTGTTAGTGTAACCTTTCACATACATGGGCTTCTTAGCTGTGTGTCTAGATTGTCAAGAGTGTTTAAGATTACTCATTTGTTCGGGGGCTCATGATGGTTACTTAAATCTTTATTTCTTTTTTTATCAGTGTGTTTTTAAATGGTGGAGAGTGGTGCAGTTAAATGCTGGCTGAGGTTGCATTAGGTTCCACTTTTTGTGAGAAAACTCTGATTAGAAGGTCTCCAAAGTGAAAGTTTTGGAAGAGAAAACTTTCTGGAAGACACCTCCAATCCTGACTCAGGTGAGTGGAGCTATTCTGTTATAAAGAGTGCAGCACTCTAAAGCAAGCAAAATGTTAGGTGAGGAGAGGAAGGAAAATGAATTATCTTGATTCCAAAGATGAGAGAGAACTGGTCAGCAGTTTATCAAATCAAAGGATAATATCCAAGACAGATTCTATTCTCATGGACAAGCATCTCAACTACAGACTGCATTAGAGCTAGATGTAACTTAAGCAGCTGACTTCAGAGGAAAATCAGGTTCAGAGTCCCAACTGGTTTTGTTATCAAACAAGAAACGGATGACACTTCTCTTCTTTTCATGCTTTTTTGAATCATTTTCCTGAGCTACGGAGTTAACATGCCATAGATGTGGGTAGCTGCCCAAGGGAACAAGGCACACCAGACAGAATCTATAATAAAACTTCTTGCATTAGGGTGGCGGCAGAGAAAACTATACAGAAAATGCAGTCCAGGAAAGAGTTCTTAGAAGATGAAGTAGGGATTAAGCCAGAGCCTATTTTACCATTTGCTAAAACACTCAGTGCATTTGTCTTCATGGGTTTTGCATTCCACAGGACTTCATGCTGGGTTAATAAAATCCCTCTATTGAACAGGCTTTGGAAACACAGACAGCCACTGACTGCCCATGTGGCAGAATTTGGCTATTGCTATTAGACAGCTGTGGGAAGTTGAGGACAAGAAAGGAGAGACAGCACCAAAATTTTATGGATATGTAGACACAGAGGCGCATGGCTTTGCCTCACGGCAGGAGCTTCCAAAATATGCTCCCCATAAAAACGTTAGGATCCACTTTAGTTTTTTTCTTTCAGGAACTGTAAATGGCACTTCTGCTTTTTGTAGGTGATATTCATGTGGTTCATGCGTGTGACTTAAACCCTCATACACTCTGAGCTTAAGTTTCAGTTGCATTTTAAAGCTACAAGAAAAACAGCAAAACACCCCATTTCTGTTGCTCAGAAAGTTAAAGGGAGATAAAGTTTAGGAAGAGCACAGGGAAAAAAACTCCCATGCTTCCCTGTAACCTAATGCCAAACCACTGCTCTCTCTTTTGAGTAGCAAATGCCATTCTTACTACGTCTAAAAGCCCAGACTTGGTTTCTTTTCTCAACATGTAATTGTGTATTTTGGTACTGCTCTCAAAACAGCAGTTTACCAGAACAAAGGAGTTATCTTTATGAGACAGCCAGGGAAACACACAAAGAACAGGAAGATGCAGCTAATCTAAATAATGGCATTGAAAACAAAACAGCTATTGGGCTATAAATAAACAATATGAAGTAAATATCATTATTTTTATTAAGAAAAGACACAGACTTAATTTGTGGGGATAATGTCATCTGCTGTTTCCTTAGACTTTAGTTATTTTTTCAGTCAGGCCATAATGCAAGATTTCCTACTTTCTTCAACTTTTTACAGTATGAACTTTTAATATCACTTCTTTTGGAGAAAATCACAAACCTCAGACATGTATGTTAAGGAGAAAGATCCTATTTTCTAAAATAGTAAAACTGCTCAAACCGCTTGTTTTTCAACTGCGCAAATACATGCATTCTTACAAGGCAGGAAGGTAAACATACACACGACTGCATTAATTAAGACAATACTTCGTTTCCTGCAACACAAAGGAATTTTCGTATTTAGACTAAGTCTTTAACGACGCAGTCCCCCATTGTGTGTATGTGCGTGTGCAAAGCGAAGCAGCGACCTCAGTTTCACAGAGAGAAGCACAGGGATTGCTTCTGACCCGGTGAGTGAACGGGGAAGGAATTAAATAATCCTCTAAACTAGAGCCAGAATCAACTTTCTGAGCGCCAAGCTCAGCCAGTCCCGCCACCTCACTTTTTGGCAATACAGTCCCAAACGACCAGAGCAGAAGCCTGATTCACGTGCCCTTTTCCGCAGGGACTGTCTCGTTGAGTGTCCTGGGTAGGAAACTGGCCCTATCTGTCGACTTACAAGATTTAAAACACGCACTCGTGTTTTCTTTCCCCTCCCAACCCCAACCCGCACCCCTGGGCTGAACCGCTTCCCCGGCGGAGGCAGGAAAATCGTGAGAGCCAAGTGTCCCGGAGCGTCCGGGCGGGCGCTCGGCAAACGCTCTCGGGCTGGAACACGGTCAGCAGAGCTCACGTCCAGCACCGGCAAAACATCGCGGCATGTCACCGGTCCCCCACCCCCTAGGCCTTACCTGCTGGTGGGCGAATGGCTGGGGGGGATATCCTGCACAAAGCTCTGCTCCATGCCCGGGATCCTGGCCGGGCTGTGGGGATGGTAGGCTGTCAGCACCACGCTGCCCGAGTCCTTCATCTCCATGGTCAGAGGCACATGTCGGCCCCGCTGCTGGTGACAGAAGGGACCGACGGCAGGGCCGGTGACCCTGTCACCAGCTCCAGCCCATGGCCGGGCTCGGCGGCAGCTGCTCGCCACTGCCGGCTGACAGGAGAGCTGTGCCACCGGGACACGGCTCCTCTCCCGGCCGGCCGAGCTGAATTAGCATATATTCAAAAACACCGCCCACAAAACAACCCACGGGGAAGTTACTACGTTCCTAGGAAACGAGAAACCTGAGATAATCCTGCGCGGTACACTTCTACACTTCCTCCCAGAACACTTCTTCCCCGAATAGTTCTCTACTTCCCTTACTTCCCTTTAAATTTTTTTTTATTTTTATTTGTCGTTTCCTTTTAACAGCAAATTCGCACTACTTCTGCTCCTGAATTAGTCTTGTCTGAGTGAAACGATCTGCTGGTTATGCCGAGTGGAGAGCGCTCCGCAAACATCACACATGGTTTGGTGGACGGGGAGTCTGACAAGGGATGCAGGAACTGAGTGGGCTCTGCTCCGTTTAAATCACCAAGCAGCAGGAGCTGAGATTTCCTATGTGCCAGATTATTTCTATGGCAGGGGCCTGCACTTGCTGTCTCCTGAATGCATATTTAGCTTTCCTTTTGCCTGATGTGGCTGTGTACATAATTAGAAAGACGCTGAAAATGAGTGAATTGTTTTTACAACAGTGTGTATTCATCTGGAGCAATCCTGTTAATAAATACACACCAAGATATTTTTACATGATTTAACTTGATCTCAGTACATTAGTTAAGTGCTTTTCACTCAAAAGGAGACAATCAATAAAACAAACAAACAAACCAGGATCCAATTCTGGAATAATACTCAGAGAAAACTCTGTAGCGACAAAGTGAGGAAATTTGCACATCCATTTATTTTCCTCTCCCACTTCTTCAATGCTTGTTTTTTGGTTTTTATGTTAAAGAAAAGTTTCTGATAAATGCCAATTTCTGAAAACTACTGTCCTGCCTATGAGATCATGTGAAGGATGTCCCTAATTTTACTCACTGGGCCACAGACCTCTGAGTACCTTGTGAGCAAAGGTATGAAGGACCAGCCTCCGTGCACCTTTGTCACTGCTGTCAGTGGCATCCTGAGCACAGGTTCTCTACAAAATGCTTGTTGCTCTCCTCTTTTGCATCTCCCTTGAGAGAGGGTGCTCTCTCCAGCGCTCCTATACCGTGGTATATTACTCTGTCAGTTTCTCCAGCTGGTGAAATAGTCTTTTGAATCATAAAATTATCTTCTCACTTCCAGACTCCCCCTTCACTGGGTATCCTGCCTGGAGGGGCACACTGGTTTCGGTCAAACACATTGCTGCGACTCATGTAGGCAGTGCCCAAGTTAATTTTAAATTAGCCAGCATAGGACGCTGATAAAGGGCCACTTGGCAGCACTTCTTGCCAGACTCACCCAGGAAGCATAAATATTTGAATGTACAGAGCCTCTAAGCCTGTTCTTGCTATGCTGTTAAGATATACTGGATTAAATATTTTAAGGCCAGGTTGCCCAGGATAAAATCACAGCTGCTAACCTGGCAGCATGAAGACCTTCTGGGAGCCTCTGTGTAGCCATGTACAGATGACAGAAATGAAGAAGGCTCTGATATATCTCTGGAAGCACCACTGGGACCATATGTTATAGTGCCACCAGTGATGGCTGGGATTAATGCAATTACCAGTGTTCTGTGATTACAGGGATATTCAGTCCTGTCCTGGCTTTACATTTTCCTTCCTGGACCAAAAGTTGAGAAATCCTCTTCTCTGATGAGGTGGAGTAAGTTTTAAATTGTAAATTTATATTTGACACAAACACAAATATATATTTTGAATATGAATCAGCCAAAATGTATATATCAAACAGGATTTGAGAGCAAAAAAAAGATAAATATGTTATTAAATATTTGCTGACACCCTTTAAGGATGTTCTTCACTATTTACTTCAAGAACTTAAACACCTGAAAAAGTCTCCATAGTGGAAGGAACCAAATACTATTAAAAAGGGGAGTGGGTGTCCTTTGGGAGATCAGGGTGCTGACAAAATATTGGCTTAATTCCAGGAAACCTTTTTTTCCTCTCTCCTTTCTGTCATAACATCAGTCTTTTTGCAGTACCATCAGCCAAAAGGTGATGATTATATGCTTTAAGGATGTGCGGAGAAAGCCCACAGTAGAAATGCAATATATTTCTAGTGTTATTTTGATTTTCTCTTTCCATAATAAAACACCGAAATGGCTTAGAAAGTATACAGATACCATCTCAATAGAAAAATGCATATAAATAAAGGGGGCCCCAACTTATTAAATGGGATTTTCTCTCTAAGAAAAATAAACATGGAAGATTTTATTTAGAGATTTATAATGTGCTGGTGCACAGACTGGAGGCTTGTATGGAAATGGCAGACTATTTGGCACAAGTACAAATAGATATTTTGGAAACTGATCAGCCAAAAGACACATATCAAACCAAGAGCTAAAAATGTTTATATGCCTAATGGCTCTTGGGGTTAGACATCTGCATATTATTGAAACCCCAAAAACATGCTAAATCAACTAAACCCACACACCAGCCTTTAAACAGAATTTTAACTGGGCTAGTGATACAGCCATAAGAAAAGTGTATGAGACAACTTGAGCTGGACTCCTCTTTAGTTCTATCTGTGCAATTCTGTTCCAAATAGAAAAGTTATTTTACTGGTTCATAAAGAAGAAAGTAGGAAAGTATTTTATTCCAGCATGTTTGTGTTTCTGCAAGATTCCCTTGAATACTAGATTATGAAGTATTCAGGACTGTGACAGTTCTAATTTTTTTTTTTTTTTCAGATATTCAGTAGCCTCCTACACCTTTCAAATACTATGTAAATGCCATTTTAGTGACAAAGAAAATATTGTGAGGATGCTTTTGGTGGCAAGCAATAAATTGAAAATGCAGCAAGAGAAGAGTCTGTGGGGAGTCGGTGGCCTGTGATCCCATGAGTAGCTGCCTTGGGTTTCGTAGGCAATGGGCTTGTGCTTTCAAATTTTATGTTGTGCTTGTATCAAGGGAAGTGCTTTGCACTTTCACACATTTAAAAAAAAAATAATAAAAAAATTGTATAAGGATTAGTGGACCTGAACTTGGAGAACTAGGAGTGAGAAATCTTTTCTGACCTGTTACTTCAGAAATGTAAGTTAGTAGCATCATACTTGTATGATCAAGCCTTCAGCTTATCTGTTGAAGAATATCTGTGAAAGCCATATGC
>VWZN01016673.1:122930-139090 GCA_013396955.1 Regulus satrapa
GGATGGAAAGACGTTTGAGGGGTGGGGAGCAGAAAGCCTCATCACACCAAAGTGTTGGTGTCAGCAAAAAGCACCATGGACAGTCCGAGAACGAGCAGTGACACAACATTGCACGAAAGCCAAGGGCAGCGGTGTGTGCATCTTCTACTGCTCAGTACCAGTCCACATTGAAAAAGTGTCCGAGAAGGGGCTGACTTTGTGTCAGGAGAGTTTTCACTGTGCCTTGAGGTCTATCTCCTTTCAGACAATTTTATGTGTCATGAAGGATAGTTTTTAATCTTGGTTTAGCCTTTGAACCTTATATTCTGGTGATGCTGGAAGAATTAGAATCCTTTTTTTTTCTGCCATAAAGGAGAGGCATTTGTGTGCCTTGTTGTGGGCAGCTGTAAATGTGAGGGCATGGGTGAGACTCACTGCTTTTGTAACATTGAAAAAGTCATAAATCAAAAAATAAAAACTTAGAGAAAAATATTTGTTATTCTGCTTTGTCTTTTCAAACTGAAAACAGAAACAACAGAGAAAACTGGCTTTTCCTTTAAAAGCAGGTTAATTAGCAAGGCTATTTAAGCAAAGAGAATAGAAATCAGATATTGTGGCAACTGGTGGTTTTGCAAAGGTTTGTAATTAAAGTATGAAATGAAACATTCATCTTTGTTAAATATAGCCTCACATTCTTCAGTTCCAGACTCAATTTAAATATATATAATGTTTTAGTGAATTTTAACATAGTGGTTTTTTATTGATTTACTATGGATTCTTTTATCCTAGAAAAAGATACTAAAGCATAGGAAAAAAATTCTTTAACTAACTTTGTGTAGTTTCTTGCTAACAGTAACCTTCATTTATTTTCTAGGACCTCAAAAGTTGTTCCTCCTTAGCCAAGATGAAACTATCCATATATTATTCCCATATTAATTATGTTCAGAAAAGGAAACTGCCTTAATCTGTCTGCCACAATAGAGGTTTCTGGAGGTTTACTTAGAGAAAAAGCTCATATCCTTCCATTCATCCATGAGGTTTATGCTCCTTCATGACATGTTGATCTAACCACTTCAGCTGGGACAGCTGACATCCACAGCTGAATGCTGTGGTCTGTTTTATTTTTTTTGTTCTGAAGCAGTAAGTTAAAATTACATGAAGGAGTGGTAATGTGGTTAAGTAAGAAAAGTAGCACTGGGAGAGGTTTGTTGCTTCTTTGAAATTTTCCTCTAAGCACAAGCTGAAAATGGGAATTGGTTTTTGCAGCGTGGAAGGGGAAAAATGATCGTGGATAGATGTCAGTGAGCATTTTCAGTACGTGTGTCTATGTCCTGATACCTCTGAAAGAGCAGAAGTGGATTAAATGTTTGAATTTGGTACAGGGAAATTGAGTCCTCATATTCACATTATACTTATTTATAAATATTTGTAGATTACACATCATACAAAAGGGTTAGTAATGAAAAATGAAATAGGAAGTTAGGTTTTTGTATAAAAAGCCAACCAGACAGAGATTTGTTACTTTATTATTTTAAAAAGTGCTGTTTTTTAGGGGCCAGACAAACTCCTAAGAATGTATGTGTATATGTATGTATATGTATTTGTTTAGGGAATATGTATATACATTTACATTGCACATCCCTACCCTCTACCTTTTACCACAATTTTAACATTGAAGAAAGGTATTCCTTTTTTTTTTAAAGGCTACAAATGACAAATGCGATTTCTGAAGTTAGTAATGATTTGTGAATCTACCTTTGCTCTTACAGCAGCAGTTTGGTAGTACAACCAAACACAAGAAAAAGACTGTTGCCCCTTTCTTTCTACAGTCATAAATGACTTCACATTCAGCATTTTTGTGACACTTTTAACCCTGAAAGCACAACATTTTCTAGGGATAGCTTTATGTAAAGTACAGTGGGTATTTCCCCATAAACCTGCCAATGATTTTTCCATTTTGCCATTTCACAACTGAGCCTGTTTCCCAGGAAGTAGCAGTAGACCACAGCTCTGCTGGTGTATTTGAAAACTGCACTGAGATATATATTCACCAGAGGACTGCTCTGTTAATGAACCCATTCTTTAAACTATATTCTGAGGGATTTGTGTGAAACTTGATGAAGCAAGGTAGAAAGGTGTTAACAGGAACAACTAATGTTCATCAGGTCCATAGCCAGACATGTCAATATCAGCTATCTTCTTTTGATTGCATTCTACACCTTTTTAAAATCAAGAGCTGCATTTAAAAAAAACAAAAACAAAAACAAAAACAAAACAAACACAAACCCAAAAAAACCCAAACCCAAAGAAACAAAACAGTCTAATAGCACTATTAACTGATTTTCCACATCTGCAGTCAAGGGATGAAACCTCAGTTCTCCCTCCCATCTAGAGAAGAGGAGTGTATTTCAAAAAAGCATAACTTACATCTTCATCCTGTTTTCACATTCTGTGGCTTGATGACCTGAATTCCTGAAGTTACTAAATTTAGTATTGCCTTTGCTATGCAAAAGTGAAGAAAGTACTCTTCTTATCTGCTAATTTCTTCATAGGACTGCTGTATCATGGAAATAGTTATTAAGGTTGTCAGAGGAAATCTTATTCTTATATTGGTCATGCAGGCGTGATATCCCAGAACTTTCCTGCAATACCTGTGTTAGGTAACTCATTGCAGAATGAAGTGAGTTAGATTCAATAGGGTTTTTGCTTTTTTAGTAGAGAAATTTGTATAAGTAACTTCAAATTTAGATTTGCTGCAAAGGTAAATTGATGTATGTTGATTTACAGCAGCTCTAAAGATTTTCAGTAAGCAGGATTTTCAGGAAGCACAAATAAACCCAATTAAAATCTCTATAAGTAATTTTAATGGTGTAATTTACTTGAAAGTTTGTTACAAATTTAAACACTAATTATATAATTTATGAACAGTGGGAAGAGGATGTTTTCAAATTTTAAATAAAACAGACTAAATATATCTAAACAAATTTAATATGCAGCAGAAAAAGACTGGATGGCACCATTATTAATATAAATATAGTTTCATTTTGAAATCATATTATCAAAGGTATGCAATCACTTTATAGCATTACTAGCTTAGAGATATCTGTGGGAAAGGCATGTTTTATTAACCCTTGTATGAACACTGTGTTTTAGAAAAAGAGACATTGACACATCTGCTGGCAGGAAAGAAGACTAATCAGGTGGAGTGGGGAAGCTTTTCACAAGAACTCTGGGAAAAAAAAGAGTGTATCGTGTTTGGAAAAATGGGCATGTGACTCGGGAAATGTTTAAGGATGTCATTAGGTCATGCAAAAAGAAAATTAGAGGAAAAATCTCTGTTAGAATTGAATCTGACCACTTATGTAAAGGATAATAAAAAGAGTTTTTATAATACAAAAAATTATTTTTAAAAAGGAAGTGCAATGAAAATCTCTATTCTTTATTGGATGTAGGGGGAATATAATTACCAAGGATAAGGAAAAGACTGGGGTACTTAATGCCTTCTTTGCCTTACTGTTCTACAGTTAGACTTGTTATTCTCAGGGCAACTGGCCTCCTGAGCTGGTAGGCAGGGCTGGGGAGCAGAATGGACCTCCTGAAATCCAGGAAGAGGCAGTTAGTGATCTGCTGCGCCACTTAGCTGCTCCTAGATCTATGGGATTAGGTGGGATTCATCCTAGGCTGGTGGAAGAGCTTGCTAAACTGCTTTCCATGGTTTGTCATCTGTCCTGGCTAAATTGGGAGGTCCCAGATGACTGAAGGTTGGCCAGTATCAATCCATCCATGAGACGGGCTGGAAGGAGTTTCCAGACTTCCAAAGAAACATTCCAACCCCAAATGTGGCCAGGAGGAAACTTTATTATGACTAAAGTCCACTCTCTTCTAGCCCTGTAAACAGCATAGTAGAGTAAGCAGTAGAGTCAACCTCACCTACAAACTTTGTTGTGCTGTTCCTTTTATATTAAACCTGTTTTTATTGACAGCTTTTTTCAATGATTCTTTAAGTGCTCGTAAAACATTCATTCACTAAAGACTGTCTGGAAGAAGGCTGTAGCCAAATAGAGATCAGCTTCTTCTCTCAGGCAGCTTCTCTCAGGAAGGGACAAGGGGGCATAGCCTAAGTTGTGCCAGGGAAGGTTTAGGTTGGACTTTAGGAAGAAATTCCTCACAGAAAGAGTGATTAGACTTTGGAATGGGCTGCCCAGGGAGGTGGTGGGGTTACCATCCACAGGGGTGTTTAAGGAAAGACTGCGCTCAGTGCATTGGTCCAGTTGGCATGGTGGTGTTCGGTCACAGGTTGGACTTGATGATCTCAGAGGTCTTTTCCAGCCTGATTGAGTCTATGATTCTGGGATACTGTAACTGTTTTTTGCAGGAAAATGCTGGGTAACGTAGCTATAGAGGGAACTGCCTGACTCACAGTCCTGTGCCCTAATCACATGTGAGGTTGCAGCTTAATTAATCAACAGTGGGAAGCACTTTTGCAAAGGAATGGGTAAAAAGATGATATGTTTAATCGATCACAGAAACAGAACCACAACAGAAGATAGGGAGAGCATACCATGTGAACTACAGAAATGGCACATCTTCCCTGGAAGTGGCTACGTAGAGATTTGTTCTCTGCAGGGGGTGTGTGCCAATTTTGGTGGGGTATCTAGGGAGACTATAGGGCTTTCCACCTAATGACATTTAAATCATACATATTTAAGTAGAAACAAATACATGAACACAATTTGCTAAATATATCAACAGTCATGTTTCTAAGCTACTTTTACGTCATGGTATTGAACATGGTGAATTATGCTTTATAAGCACTAGAAATAAATTTTGTCACTGCTGCAAGGAGGTTGTTGCATCACCATAATGAACTAAATGAGTTATCATAATTAGGGGGTAGCAGAAGGGAATTTTGCAATACTAAGGATCTGGGAATTACTGGCTCAGGAGATTGTGAAGAACATTTTAGATTTCTTTGCTTAACAAGGTCAGGCATGAGCTTTTCCCTCTATGATACCGGCAGAAGGAATTTAGTTTCATAGTTGAAAGTTTTATCAGAGTTTAAGAACATGGACGTTTCACATTTAATTTTGTCATTGTACATTGTTCATGGAAAAATAAGGATTCACAGGGTTATTGTGCCAATTTTTTTAGTGTAAATTGCTAGCCTTCTCTACACAACAGAAAAAAAATTAATTATTCCAAAGGCATTTCTGCTAGAGGAAAAAATAGCATGTAGCCATTATTTATTTGTTTATTTTGTTGGTTTTTTTTCTTAAATTCACATGTTTTTTATTTGTGGCCTCAATGGACTACAATCCATGGTATGCAACCCTATCAAAACAGAATTAGGTCCCACCAGGGATGAAATAGACATATTTTCTCCAGATTAATTGAATAGATGAATGTTTCACACAATAAGGGAGCCAAGACGGCAGATGACTTGTTTTCGGTTTGGAACTTCAGGGAACAGATGGGAAAGTGGCAGCATTAATGTACCTTAATGGATCCACAGGACCACATTTATTATTTGGCTTCAGTTCAGAACTTATTTTTCTTTTTCTCTCTCTCTCTCTCTCTCTCTCTCTCTCTCTCCCCCTTCTTTGTTTCCTATATCTTTTTCCATCTATTGTAATTGAGTTGTTTGCATTNCCCCATCCCCCTGGCCCTGCTCTGCTGAACCACTTCAGAACCTTTTCAGAATCTTTTCCCTCTTAATTTTTCTGCATTTCCCCCATTTTTGATTCTTCCTTTGCTGTCACAATTACAGGTATCAGACTCAAAAAGCATGGACAGTCTCCAGCTCTTTTTCCAAAGTGAGTACCATATGGGGACATGCTGAAGGGAAAAGACATAAAAGTGCCCTCTTGGCCTCTGCTCCAGGAACTGGGGGTATTTGGGAATATGAGGAGAAGAGCTCGCAGGTCTCAACTCATGTTGTAACCAGCATCTCCTATTGCAGCTGTTTGAGACAGAGGATTGAGCCAGATGGACCACAGAACTGACCTGCTGACCTTACAGGGAGTGTCTTGTGGTCCTCACTTCACAGAATGAGTTTTTATTAACTCTTATTTACTTATTATTTAAAGTACTCTTACTATTTACTCTTGTCTGCTGTCAGTCAACATAGTGCACAGTAAGACCAGGCTTACTTTTAAACACAGCATCAAAAATCTCTGGGCTGCTGCTGAAAGTGCTGTCTTTTTGTATATGTCTTCTGCATGTTATTTGCAGCATAGCTTTCTTCCATCTCTTGCAAAGCAGTTTCGTTATTTTTCTACAGTTGTTTTGCTCTCTGACATTTCATTCTTTCCTGCCTTCTACTGAGCCGGGAAACAAAACAAAAAATTAGGTGAAACTTTGAAAGAAAGAAAGAAACTCATAATTTATTAAATATAGTTCAGCATGAATCAAATAAGGACAAAGAAGCAGATTAAAAAAATACAGGTACTGGTAAATTGCGAGTGTTTTGTCCTCCTCAAAGTCTTATGATTTGATGAATGAGGTAATACAGGTCTTTTAATACACAAAAACGCATTCATTGTATTATGATGCTAAGCACGCATGTCTCAGCAAAGATTTAATGATGAAGATATGTGAATAAATCTGAATTACAGCAAACACAGATTTTTACTTAGTCACCTGAGCCTTTACTCAGCAACCAAACTGGCATGTCAGATCTGGAGTTTTCTTGCATAAAGGAGATAAACAAAATGCTGAATAAACCTCATTTTCCTGGGAAATTACTGGTATTGCAACAAACAAAAACGCTTTCACATGCAGAATGCAAGGCCACGCGTTTTCCTGGGTGACCCATTGTGCCCAAAGTGTGTCTCACTCTTTCTCAAAACAAGAGCTATAAATAGGCAGGCACTTAGTGCCATTTTAATGCTGAGTATTACACATTCCAGCAACTTCAGTTTTTCAAATGGTTATTTTTATTTTCCTTTGTTATGACTAAGCACGTGAGCCCAGCCTACTGAAATGTCACCAGCTCCTTGAAAGAAAAATCTAGAAATAACCTGAAAGGTCAGGAAAGGGCTCTACCTAGAAATATTCTTGAAACAAGGAGAGAGTGCAGAAAACTAAATGAGAAGGCTGATCTGAGTAATGTGAGTATTTTGTTTGGAAACAGCAATGAAGTTTTATCTGAAAACCTCTGACTTTATTGGTGTTATTTCAAATCCCAGTTCCTAGCAAGGAACATCAGGAGGGCTGAAGGGGTTTTGGTATTAAGTTAAATGGCTGCCTGAAAAATGTTACTTCTTTATTTTTAATTTTCATTTTAATATGGCCCCCCATTGTTTCTATACCCTGAGATCTGGCACTCAGAAAGCCAGTCATTTCCTCTGAACACTATTAGAAAACACCAGGAATGATATGGAACAATGATGTTCCTTAAAAAGGGTTTCAGTTCATGGGAGAATTACTGCAATATGAAGACTTGTTTATAACACACTACAGTGACTTCCTCACCATGTTGTCATTAGCAATATAGCCCTAAAAATTGCAATCACCATCCTGCTAATGAAAGATTCTCAAATCTGCATTCATGTCAGCGATGATTTCCTGGATGCCCTCTGTGATAGTAGATCTTGGTGCAATGCAAAGCCCTTAGTGTTCACCTGACTGCTGATACCTGTGCTGGGCCTGAGATCTGATGTCCACCTGGACCTTGTGTTGCCCATTTAGGCAACCTGGAATCTGTCTGCTTGGGTATCCCACACCCTTGATGTCAGTCCGTGACAAAGGGTTGTTCCTGTTTTAGAGAAAACCACCAGCAGAGCCATCAGCTTAATCTTAAGCATTTCATTAATGGTAGATATACAGAAACAGAAAGTCAGAAATGCTGGGGCAGTTGTGAACACAACCATGAAACTGTGTGTTTTTGGAGGGTGCACAGGATGCACTAAGGGTGTGTATGATGTTTTTATGGTTTATTTACCAGCTGTTTTGTCCAACCTGGAGTATTCTAAAGGATAAACACTCAGCAAAGCTGACCTTGAGCTAACAATAAATAGAATGGATTTACTGTCACTCTTTGGGGGATTTAAAAGTTTAGTAAAGAATTATAGAAAACTCCTGTTCCCGGGAAACATTGTCTGTGTGGGATCATAACTATTTCATAAACTGGCAGACTGTGATTTCTGTGGTCTCGTATTGGTGGCACTGCAGTTTTATTCTGGGCTAAACTTCTCCGACCAAAATAGAAGTAGTCCTTATTTATCCCATGTGCAAACACTGTTAGCACAAATGGTTGATCAAAGCAACTGCTCCAGCTTGTAATGGCTGGGTTAAGACAAATGCTAGGAGTTGTGACTCTGAGGTTGTGCACCATTCACGAAAAGGCTCGTTTGCAGAAAACTTTGTTAACCAAACTTCTGCTGCAGTTTTGATCCTTTGTTAGACCACCCTCCTAGCCTCTTGGCCCTTTGCCATATCTCTAGTGATTCTTTGGGCCCCATAGGCAAGGTTGCAGATTGGTTCTGTCATTTTTAGTTCTTAAATTTCTCTCTGTGATTTGTTTTGGTTCTTAATTTTCTCTCTGTGGTGGATTTTGTTCAGGACAATTCTCTTCAGGCAAACAGGAAAAGGTCAGTTTGGGGACCCCCAAAGAACATCAAAGTAGTGAGTATGCAGCAAACAATACAGGACACTGAACATGTGGACTTAGACAGAGGAAAAGGCTTGAACATGACTGCATTTCCTGTACTGCAGCCTCTACTCTTAGTAATGGGTGTCTATGGGATCCAATCTTTCTTTCATAAGCTGATGAAAATGACTATTTGTGCTTGCAGCAGCTAGGAGGGCAATCATCCAAATGTGGTCTGCTCTGCAACACACACAAGGCTCTCTCTACAGTGGCAGCAGCCCTTGGTGCTGCAGATCCTGTGATAATTTTCCCTTTATTAATCAACCTAACTTTTATTCCCACTGTTTGTCTGAGAACTGTATCCTCATTTGGATTGCAAAATTATTGCAGCCTATGTGCTGAAAATAAAATAAGTTGAAAACTCCATACTTAAGGATAAAGAATATAATTTAAAAAATATTTTCATGATCCTGAATAGCTACCAAGGTCTTCTTCCTTTGCAATTACTGCGCTGGTCAAGAGAGATTGTCTCCGTCAAATAACTCAATCAAATTACTTTCTGTTAAAGAAACCTATTCACCTGACTTTGTGGAGAGGATCAAAGGGATTTCTTACTGCAAATAGTGTGCTGATTCTATTGGAATACAGTGTAATTATGATACATATGTGCAATTTTAAGTTGTGAGTAATTCCCTAAATGGCTTAATAATGTTCTGCTTCACTGTGCAACAAAGGTGCAAAGAGGGAGGCACAGTCCCCAAAACTGGTATGTAGTCCCCAGCTCCAACTGCTGTGAATGGTGAATTTTGTTACTGTTTTCTAGTCCAGTACTACTGACATACTTTTTATGAAAGGTTTAGAGTAGTAACAATCATCATATTTATGAAAAAAAAAAAAAATACTAAAGAGCTCCAGAAGAGCAAAGTATGCCCTTTCACCTGGACTGTACAACTAGAAAACAGAGAAGGCAGCATAAGAAATGTTCAGCACAAGGACAGGAAAAGCCTGTCCGACTCAATATGCCTGTTTTTTTTTTTTTTTTTCTGCCCTTGTTTATCTTAAACTCACTTCCCTTCTTTTTTTCCTCTCCGCTCCTCTAACCCACTCTGAACTTGTCTTTGATTTCCAGCACTTTTTCCATTAGCCCTACATAAAGTCTTGGCATAAAGTAGTTGTGATGGCAACATTTCCCACTTTCTTCTAAGTTTTGAACTTGGGGAAGCTTTAATCTCTTTGCCTGTAGTTTTAAAGGCCAGTGCAGACAGTGAGCACACAGCTTTTGTCTGATAGCTGTGTATGCTTTACAACTTTGCTGAGTTTTTCAATTCTTATGCCAGTTTAGATTAGCATGAAAACTGCTCTCATAAACTTCTATATAACCACAGTTACCATGCTTTTTGACTAGTTTGGCATGGAGATGTCGCATCAGTCTTCCTTTTCAAATTTAATAATTGTCAGGATGAGGGAATATTGGAAGAAATCTGTAATTTCCCCCAGTCGATTTATTTTTAATCAACTTGGAAACATATCTCACATTGCATGAGGCAGGTAAATTTGTTGTAGCTGTGAGGGACAAAGTGGATATACTGCTTCAGAAACTGTGCCCGATATGTTATCGATTTATAAAAGTCCCATTCAAACACATGCCTCAAAAATTTCAGAATGTTTTAAGCTTATACTTTGACTAACCCTGGTATATGTAACAATCTATTTTCTTCCTTAAAAATACCTTTACATCATTCTCTTTTGTTCTTTGAGAGACAATTTTTATTCCACTCTAGGTCTTTGTCTTTGTTCTATACCTTTTATCGAGTAATCTTTGATGTGGAGCAATGTTAAGTACCCTCTGAAAACCTAATTAAATTAGAATTCCCTTTATCTATCATGGCAGTAATATCTTCAAAGAATTCTAGCAAGTTAGTTAAGGTTGAATTCTTTTGCTTCAATATAGTCCAAGTATTTTGAGATGTTATCCCCCTAACAGAAAACTCTTTTAAATGGGTTTCAATAAATTCCTTAAACAGTCTTCAAAAGTTACTGGATCCCAATTTCATCCTATCTCTCCCATGTAAAATTTTTGATGACTTTGACCTTGAATTATGTATCTTTGCTGTTTTATACAAGGATCTCAATGTAAGATAGTGAACTTTCAATAAAACATAAAGTAAAATATATGTTCAAAGGTTCTCATTTGCTTTCTCCTTTTATCTACTAATCCTCATGGACATTGTTTTGAATAAATAAAATTATACCGACCAATTACATTATATACCTAACAAAATAGATTCTTTCCTCTGACTTTGAAGAATGATTGCTAGTGAGACTAGTTTGTATTTCCTCTACAAAGAATGGAAACATAATAAAGACTTTATAATTCTATTGTATTTAACCCCATATTAACTTTTCACTTTTCAAAATTCCAGTCAATATGTAAATTACATATATATATATGGAACAAGAGTATTTGGATTCATAAAAGGGCTTAGTATTGAAAGCTATCCTATCACTTATGATGGGTTAGCTTTAATGTAATTTAAAAAATAATTTCCAGGGTTTGATTTTTGGGTTTTTTTTCCTTAATGTTCTGGAAGTCTCAGCTTGCCAGATCCTGTTCCACTTGCATAGCCATAAGCATACCTTAAGCTTTCAATAGAATAATTTAATTTTTCTTAGTAATTTCACTGGTGCTTGCAAAGTACCTACTCAACACTTGTCTTTCCTGAGCTGAAGGGCTGCCTGGGCTGGTTGCATTCTTTTTGCTGCCAGGTCCCTCCCTCCGTGTAGTGAGTGACCTTTCAATTCCTTTCCCATAGTTTACACATACAGAGAAGGGCTCTGGACCTCCACTAGCACTGAATTAACCAGATGTTTTTGCAGCCCTACAAATCACGGCTAATAAACCAAATTTAAACAGCAGTGCCCAAGGAGGAGGAACCTCTCATCAGGATCCCCATTTGAGGGCTTGAAGCAGCCCTGTTTTCTCCTCTGCTGTGCCAAGCTACAGATTGAATGGGTTCACAGTGGCCTCTGTGCCCAGTGGTGTCAGTGGTATAAGCCTTTCGTATAGGACTTCAGGTTTACTTTAGCGGTACTTTCTAGGTATTTGCGTGAACTAAACAAAAGTCATGAAAAATCAGAGGTATATTGAATTGGAACCCCACTTTCTTCTGTTTTGTTTAGGTGGGATATCCTTTTTTGGCAGGTTTACAAGCATGTGTCAAACAACCATTTTACAACAAAAATATTTTGCTACAGTCATGGGTTGATAGAATGCCTGATTGTCATTTAAGGGCCCTTTGTTCTAACTCCTCATATGTTTCCTCATGTGCTTACAGTGTGAGATGCATTTCTTTCTGAAATTGAATTCATATGTTCTGGAGAAAAAACCTCATCCCCTCATTCTTGAACGATGAGGTCTTTTTCTTTCCCTCCATGACTGATTTTCATAGTCCTGTAACTGATTCTCATAGTCTGAAATTATAATTTTATAACTGTAGAGAGTGCAGAAGAAGTGAAGCTCAGCCCCAGGAAGCAGGTAACTGCCTGGACCACATGTGGAGTGCTGCACTGAGGGACCTGTGTCAACTTTGAAAGAGGTGCCTTGAGCACAGAAAACATCCCTTTTGCTGCTTCACAGTGGGGACTCTCTTCTCTCATTCCTCTTAACACAGACCTCAGATAGAGATATTAATTAATAGTAGCCTGCTGAGGCAGTGAAATACTATATCCATAAGAATTGCTTGCAATCACAAGCTGACAGAGAGCCAGGAGCTCAACCCAGCCTGGGGTTCCAGTCTAGTGCCTTTTACCACTTCCTTCTCTCACATGACTATTTACGTTACTGACCTTTGGAAGAAAACAACAACCCCTAACTAGATATTTATATATGCTCATATTTGAACACAGGATTCTGGCTTTTGAAACATCTTAAAAACCTCTGCAATTCAAAGGTCTCATCAAAGCCCAGCCTATCTGAGGCAAAGCACATACTTGAATTTGCTTTTTCCTAACATTTATATTGAGATATTAGCAGCCTGGTAAATCCTGTTCCACCACATTATTTCCCTTTGGCACAGAATAAAGGAATCCAGGGACACTTGTGGGGTGGCTTCTAGGAAAAGTGAAGCAGCAAAGTGTTAAGGTAACAACAGTGGTTTAGGGCTTGCAGGGGTTTCAGGGGCATGGTGTAGATTGCTCTCTACTGCAGACTTCAAGCTAACTATCCTTGAGAGGAGAGCATTTCCAAAGCTCAGCAGTGGTCTCAGCTGTCTCAGTTTCGGATATGCATATGGGGAACAAAGTAGCTATTTACTTTGTGGAAGTAAAAACTCTATCACTTGGTTGTCCTCTTCCCACAAGTTTATAAAATTTTGCATTTGTTGATTTTATTTGCTTAAAATTTACATTTTTAACTCACTTTTACTGATCACAGAGACCCTCTGGATACCAAAGTATGTGAAGTGGTTCAACTAGACTCTGCCATCAGGGCAGGTGCCCAGCTCTCTAGGGAGGGCATGCTGTACCCCTTTGCTGAGCAAATGTTACCTGAGCCCAGTCCTAGACCAGCCTCCACCAACAAATATATTATTTTGGCTTGAATGCAATGATGCGATGAACAAATTCAGCAAAGCAATCCCTCAATTTCTAGATAACCTTGTCGTCATTAGAAGTCATTGTAATTCAAAACAACCCTTATGGCCTCCTGGAAAGTGAAACTCCTGTAAAAGCAGAAGAGTGACACATAAGTACTCAAATTTAAAAGAAGCAAGGACAAAATCTCTTAGGTTTTCAGAGCTAATTCATCTAGCAGTATGATTTCATCTCAACAATAGGATGTGTTGCCCTTTTACGGTCATATTTACCATAATTAAACTGGAAAAAAGTCAATTAAATCTGAAATTAGGAGTTATCTGCACCAAAAGCCTTTCTAAGGGAATTCCTTACATGTCTGTGTTATCAGTTAGCATGGAGTGTGAACTGATACAGGAATATATGTAAAATACAAATACTGTACCTTGAGGTTCCTGCATTCTAATGAATGGTACAGTTGTCTGGACAGAAAAATAAGTTTTTCTTATATTGTAAAGAAATCCAAATGCACTGATGATCTTGTGTTCCTACACAGACAGCCAAGTCAAAACACAGCTGTGAGTTCTAATTTTAGAGGCCACTAACCTTGATCATGCTCTTTTAACAATCCTCCTATTTGGGAATTCAAAGATTTGAGGAGGGTGTAACCTTGAGGGTTTTAACCAGTCCTTGAAACCAGTATTCACAATATGTCATCTGATTTTAGGAACAATATTATCAGAATGCATGGGTAGATAGTGGCTTGACCATAGGATGCCCTGGAAGGTGAAATGCCATTTGAAATATAAACAACACAGTGGGTTCCACAAGACAGTTTCAGCTGACAGAGATGTGTGAGTAGTCTAATATCACATTCCTGTGTTAATCATAATATAGACAATGAACAGGAGTAAAAGTCATTCACACTTTAAATTTTCCACCAAACTATGTCTCATAACAACTCCGAAGAGGAACTTTGTTAGGGTTTTCTGGTAAATGAATGGGAAATTACTGAAAAGTCCTGAAATGAGCCTTATTCTTGAATCTTCTTTCTTTTTTCAGTATTCCAGGTAGAACCTTAGCAAACTAAAGCTTTTATGCAATTTGGAGCCCTGCTGCTTTTGTAAAGCTGAAGAAATTGCTACTTTCAAATGTATTATTAATTTGAAAACTTCTTACATGACAGCTGACTTTCAGTAAGCACAAGAAGTATGTAAACAGTGACTATTAATGTACTATTATCCAGTCAGAAAAAGCTATGATTTTTAAAATGAATTAAATAAAACAAGACTATGTTTATTAAAACATGAAGACTAAGGGAGATTTTACTCCTGTCCTGCAGTGAGAGAGCAGCTCAATGTCAGCGTTTGACGATGCCCTGCACAACTGATCTGCCAGTGCCAGAAGGACAATCCCAGTACATTTCTACAAAAGGGAGTAGAACTAAACTGAGCGTGGATGAGTTAAAACTATGCCCATCATATACAGTATTCTCTGTTGCTGTTAGGGATCCATTGCCTGAGCATTATCAGCAGATTTTAGGTTTGCTTGTGATGGCACAGATGAATTATATTCTCAGATAACATTAAAAGAAAGTTCCAGAGCAAAATCTACTCCTATCAGTTTTCTACCTTATGACCACAACTCTGTACAGTCCCTCCCACATAACTACTCAGTAGTATTTCAAAATCAGAATGATTCCCTACATTCCTGGTTAGCACATTCAGAGGTTAAACATAAACCAGGAACCAACACTGATTATCATTAAGCATTCCTGTGCCAAATACCTTGCTGAAGTAAAATGATAAAAGTTCAGCATGTAATTCTTGGCAGGTATGGCTGGTTTTTTTTTTCTTTTTAATGCTTCTATTAATATTCTTGGTTTACTATGGTTTCACAATTACTTTTGTCTGTATAATTTCAGTTTGTTTAGTCTTGTGAGCTATTATTTCTGATTTAGTATAGTATCACACACCAAAAAAAGGCTGCAGGAGTTCACAGCTCGTTATTATATATTGTAGTGAACCTACTGTGGAGCTAAGGTGATATTGTGTGAGTTGGCAAAGTGCTATGAGAACTCAAAGTATAAAAGGCAACTGTGGGAAATGGGCACCCATTTGCTCACAGTTTTTTCACACTTAACCTGAATGCAGTGTCTGGGGATGGACTGCAATTTGGTTTCTACATCCTACCTAGAATTGTATTTATTAGCACAGACCATTTCCCTCCAATTGTGAAAGAGTTTTTCATGATCATGTTCTTCAGTATGCAGGAATGCTTTTTCCTTGCTGCTGTCTTCCAGGGGCTCCAGGCAATATAGGAAAGGGTGGAAAGAAATGAGCAGTTCAGAGGCCCCAGTCTGTGCATCTACAGGCCATGGAATGAACAGGCTTTCAACTGGTGCATGGCTGATACACGGTGTCGTTATCAAAAAGTACTTGTTCCTGATCGTGCAAATTCATGAGGTTTTCTGAACTTAGTTGAAAATGGAATCAGAAATGAAGCCACAAACCTAAAACATGTTAACTAAAACCTGTGGGAATATTTGAGAGATGTATGGAATGAGATATGATCAATCTTATGTGCTATATCTTGCTGTTTCTGGTCTTCTCCATACTCTGATGCATTCACAGAGATCACAGGCTTGATGATGGGAAGGTGTATCAGTCTCTAGAACACTTACAGATTTGATTACACTCCTCCAGAACTCAGATGTGACATACATTACTTGGATCTTTCCAAACTCCATTCTTTCTTGCATGAAATTTGATAAAAATGAAAATAATGTCAGCACATAAAGTACTTGGCAGTGCAGTTTAACTTATTTTTTCTTGTTTGGTAAGTACAGTGTTACCATAGATTCATAACACAATGGGTTCTGCTTGTGCAATAAAACCCACCACCTTATCCTAACCACTTTAAATCCAGCAAGGATTGGCAGATATAACTTCCAAGAAGGGCTGCCAGGCACAGGCAGAACAAGCCATGGGAAAAAAGGAATTTCTCTCTCTTTTTTTTTTTT
>VWZN01016673.1:139142-150030 GCA_013396955.1 Regulus satrapa
TCAAAGGGGAGAATTCAGGTAATTGGGATTGTCTTTGTTTACTGACACTGGAATAGATTTTTATGCAGGCCACTTAAAATAGTAAGAGGGTAAACATTAAAAAAATGCAAGAATTTGTGAAGTAAATAAAGTTCTGGAGTCCACTAGAGTATTTGAAATAGCTCTAAAAATTTGATTAGAATCCCTCAAATCTGATTGTCTACAAAAGGGAATCCTTTAAACAGAATTCAGATCCCATTTAAAGATAAAAATACTATGATAAAAATTCGACTTGCTTAGTCTTTTCTGGATTAGGTCAGAAAGACTGAAAAGGTGTGAAAGACTGGCAAACAAAAGTGTTTTCATAGATATATTTTCTTTAAAATGCCTTCAAAACCTCTGATTTTCAAGGTCCTTATAAAAATAGCCAGCCAAAAAAAAAAAAAAATACAAAACAAACAAACAAAAAAAATTAATCTCTCTCTAGATAGTTCTTTTATAAGCAAGAGGAAATGAATCATGGCATAACAGAGCTTTTTCATCTCACCTTCCTGACCAAAATAATTCTGGTTTAAGAATTGAGCAGAAGCATTAAAAAGCAAAGATGATCTCTTTCCTAAGAGCTTTCTTTCTCTTTTTCTTTTTTTTTTTTTAAATACTCTTCCAACTTGAGAGAACTCCCTTTATCTCCTCATATGATGAAAAGATATGACCAAAATTAGAAATACTTCTTCTCCAAGAATTTTGTATTCTTCTTCTTCTTGATGATGTCCTCAAGCACCCCAATGAAAGCAGAATTACCTTGCCAGGAAGAAATCCCCCAAAACACCACTGGAAAAGTCTATAGCTGAGATAAAAACTGCCTTTTAAGCATTTTGGGATTTTTGCTAAACTCTCCTCTGAGTCAACCAAAACAGTTCACTCTGCTCCTAGGAGGTATTTCAGCATTACTTGTTTCTTTCATCAACTATTTTTCTCCTTAGAAGAGGGAACATTCTTGTCTACTTTGCTCTTTCTCATATGTGTTTCACTGTGAGTGTCTCAAGTTCCCATCAATCTTAGCAGATTTAATCATAAAGTTTGAGTAGGTAAGAACTTGTTTCTTGGAGAAATAATTTTTAAAAATACCTTTTAATCTGAAGTTCTTAGTTTGTGCTCCCCTGCTACATATCTAAAGAAATTTTGAGAATAGTAGCATGAATCCTGGAAATTTTCTGATTACATTTAAAGAAAAAAATGATGGGAAATACATTTGGTCATGGGCCAAAGCATTCCCTTTGTTCAGGAATGTATTCTGTCCTTGTCTACTTATTCATTGCTTGCTGCAGTGTGAAAAATTAATCTTTAAGCCTGTGGGCTACACAAATCACTGTTTATGGAATGCCAATTGTTATTATTCTTCCCACCAAAATCCCTTTTCAGAAAAAGAATGAGGAAATATGTTTTGACCTTTATTTAATGACTATAAATTTACCTAACTATTTAAATCCTGTTCTCATTTACCATGAATTTAGCCAGAATAACTTAGTTAATGCATCATGCAGTGTGACAAATCAGCTGCATGATGCATGAAAAAAATGCTGAAGAATTTCATCAAGAAAAGGTGTTTTAGCTTAAAAAGTTATTGAGATTCAAATGCTGCTATTGGGACACGAGAGGAGTAGCAGATGTGGCTATAATACTGATTCTGTCTGAGAAGAGCAGCTATTAGGCAGTCATTAGACACCAGCCTCTTCCTCTGATGTGGACTTGGGTCTTCCACAAAACAGCTGTCTGGCTACTGCTGGCTGTGGGCCGAAATACCTGTGACAAATACAAGCATCTGTTTATGAGCAGCTGCTAATCCTCTGTCACATAGAGATTATATGAGATGTGAATGGAAGAAATTAATCTTGTAACAGAAAACTCCAGTATTAGAAGACAGTTTAGTGAGCATGGAGTATGGTCTTAAACTTTTCTTATCACTGCTAAGAAAAATAAATTTAATTTATTACTAAAAATTTCTAATTTTTTTTCTTCAAATAAAACTTGATGTTGATTACATTTTTAAATGGAATTCATGATTCCTTTATTCAATAATTTTTCTTGTTCTAAATGACCTTATTAAGACCATGCAATTTAACCTAGTTAAATCTTGTTCTAATTTAATCTAATTCAGATCACAAGAGCAGAAATCCATCTGTTCACCTACTTAACATGTGAAACCATTATATAACCTAGTTTTGCATGAAATATCAAGCTTAATACACTTTTCAACATCCTTGGGCTGAAAAGAAGGCAGGGCTTCTAATAAAACCAGAAAATAGTTGATTTGAAAATAATGAATACTGAATTTCGATAGTTTTATAAAGGACAGAAGTAGACATCTATGGTTTAAGGACATAATGCAAGCATAATGTTTTCCATTTGTAATAGTAACAAATGGTCAATTTCTGCTGTCCTGCTGGTTATAACAATGTGGGCAGATGGCTCTCAGTGTAGGAGAGATCAATCAAACAATGTCAAACTCAACAAAAGTTGTGATACGAATAACCTATAAAATGAGGCCAGTTAAATATAGTGTCTATAATGAAGATGTAAATTGATATACCAATATTACTGTTCTGTACTAAGAGAACTGGTATTTAACGGGATGCATATTTTGAACTTAGTTTACCCATCTCATAAAAAAATAGAAATGACAAGCCTTTGCAGCTTTTATTCTTTCCTGCTGTAATTAATCTTGTTTTATAATTGTCAGACCATTCTGAAAGAATTGAGTCAGGTTGCTCTGGGACAGAAGTGATTTACATTGCTAACTTGCTTGAAATGGCCTTCGTTGGTTTTAAGAGTAGTTTTCTGAATGGATCTTCATCAAGTATAGCTTTTTACCAAATTTTGTTGAACGAGGTAACAGAGTGACAACCTATTCCAAATATAATGAATAGGACCAAAGGCCATAGGAAAGTCAAATTTGCTAGATGAGAAACCTTTGTCACAAAGAAGGAAAAATTCAAATGTAAGCCATCTCAATTCTTTAACTCATATTGCTATTTTAAGTATTGGCATCTCTGGAGTGGACAAGGTCATTTTAGAAAGGGAATAGCAGCTGCTAATTTGAGAGTTAGAAAGACAACCAAAGGTATTTATGGTAGTTATAATAGTATGAAGAATGACCTCCACAAAATCTTAAGAATCTGCAGGGAAGCACTCCAGTAAAACTACTCTAATTATTAACAAAGCTTCAATTACACTCCACACCACATGCCAACAGTTGTCTGTGGTTACCATGCTAAAGATCCTTGGTGATCCTACATGGATGTAGCATAATTCTCATTCTCTGTACCCCAGTTGTCTGAATTATTTATTGTTAATGTTCTCAGGACACCACTGTAAGTATTTCAAACATAAAAGTTTTTTGTCAAAAAGAAGTGAGGATATGTCTATTTGATCAGATCAGAAATGTATTGAGCTGTCCAGGAAAACAGAGGCAATGTATTTTGGTGAACTTAATGTGAGAACTTTCAACTGCAGGTTGAATTTATTATTTTAACCTGCACTTAGTTCTCTGATATCTATTGTCACCTAAATGCCTCTATAACCATAGAACTTGCTTCTGAAAAAATTATCTTGCCTTGCTCTCAGATTGGATATTATAATAATAGATCATATTTTAATTTGTTGTTACAATATCCTGAAAATCAGATAGACCTATCCTACAGAAACCCAGAATGGCCTGCTAGTCTGTCATGGCTACTGAGGTTGCCAAACACTGTGCACAGAGAACAAAAAGTAAGGCAAAGATTTTAAAAAGGTTTCACAAGAAACCTCATACAGGCAGGGAAAACTTTGGACAAGAGGAGAGTGGAAGCAAGTGGACCAGCTTTCACAAGAGGAAGGGTCCAGATAACAACATGTGTCTTCATGAATATAGTTGCTGTACTCCAAAGGTTCCCTTAAGGAAGGGCAATATACCTTTTACTTTCAGGGTGGTGGTTGGTTTTAGACAAAAAGAAAAAAAGCTGCTAGAGGTTTGTGAATGCCACGTATGTGAAGGAGAAACATGCAAAATTGCATAATGATCCTAAGAAGGAAGAGTCTTTTTGGGAAGCTTCTGCTGTACTCAGTGTCAGGTGGTTGTCTCAGGGCCTATCTGTCATAGGAGATGGTTGGCAGGGTCCCATGAGTGAAGAACAAGAAGACACACAAGAAAAGAAAAAGCCTGATGCTCAATGGTTTGATACAGAGATTTTCACAGAATGAATTTTGATAAGAAATGAACCTGGCCCAACTCTAGTGTCAATTTATTACATTAAATGGATGACGTGATGTCTGCCTACATTCACTTCTGTGCTCCATTCCTGTACACTTTGCACTTCTATAGATTTTTCAAATGCTGTAAAGCATTTTTCTATCAAAAGTGAATGACCTCTCTATAATCTGTAAAGTAAGCATTTTATCCCTATTTTATGGGAATCTGGTGCACTGACTAATTAGTTGACTGACCTGGTAAGACACCCAACACAGCTGCGACAGAACTAGAAGCAGAACACTGATCTTTTCCTACAGCTTATTACCCTATACCTTCTTATGACAGAAAGTCAAACTATTTAGCTTGCTTCCCCATCAGTTCATGTCCTTCGTACATATACCTTAGCCTCAGAAATGTGCCTCAGTTCCTTCAAATCTATCCTTCTGCATATTTTCTGAGAACTCTCAAATTTCTCAGCAATTCTAGCTCCCTTCTTTAATCCCTCATGGTCTGTGAGGAGTGCCCTAGCTCTCTGTAGCTAAGTGCCATAGCTTGGCCTGCAGCTTATGCTCCATCAGCAGCTTATGCTCCATCAGGCACATCAACAGGCAGGACATGGAGAATAATGAGTTAACTTTTACACAGGAAGAGTGGATTTAACTGGATTTTTCTTCTCTAGTCCTGTAACAGGTTTTTGGAAGCTTGTATGAATCAAGTAGTCTTTAAAATTTTCATTCTTCTGTCACATCTATTTATATTTCCTAATTAAGTCAAATGGATTAGGGGGTTGGGCTCAACATAAAAGACATGATTGCAATATAACTTGCCTCTAAAGAAATTACTTAAAATCAAACCTAATCTAAATCGATCTAACCTAATCTCAATCTAATCCATATTGAAGAATGAATTACACTGAAAAATTAGAGATAAAATTTTGTTGGACTATTCTGAGAACAACTTACTACTGAAATTCACATTGCTTTGAAACTTCTTGCGGTTTGGAATATCTGAGTGAGAAATGAGACTTCAAAGTTAAGGCATAAATCCTTGGGTCTTGTTTTTCCAGTCAGAGCAGAAACTGCAGGGAGGAAATATTCTATATGACAACTGCTCTCTGAGGCTGAGCTAGATCATTCAGTCTTTCACCCCTAATTGTTTTATGGATCCATTACATATAAAGACTTGTTCTAACCAATATTTGGTGAAGGAAAAGGCCACTGCTTGACTAATGGCCTTTTGGTTCCTGTTCTGTCTGGGCCTCCTGATCCCCCTTTGTTTCCCTGTCTAGCATTAGCCTTCTGTTTGGCTAAGTTACAGGTGGGTAGTGTTATTACACCAGGAGTGCTTGGCTTGTGTAACTACATTTCTGTCAGTATTTATTATAGCAAACACTTTTTCCCTTTCCTAATTAGAGTCTGAAAGCTGTTTCAAGGCTGTCTTAATATATCAAGGCCCCAGTTCTTCTTTCAAATGTATAAAAGTAAGAAAGTAAGACCAGGGCAGGTAATAGACTAAAAATGGATTTAATCTAGTGCGATAAAAATCTAACCTACATTTCTGCTAAGGAATATGTTTTCAACTATTTGGGAAAAATAAATAACTTGACGTATTTGTTGAGTTAATAGCTTGACAATAAAATGACAGTTTCCTTGATGAAGGTGATTTTCATTATGCTTTATTCTTGTGGAGAATGTGTGGTTGCCATGAACACCTGCTGGTGAGAAGGCTGCGTTACTGGATGCAGGGTCCAGCTTTGCTGTCCATGGCAGCATGGGTTAAATAACCTTTGAAGAGCTACAGTAAGGGAAAACAGTGAGGACAGGCTTACTCTACAGCTGGTGACAGGATTGTTCAGAGGCACAAGGTATTTTAGGGCCTCTATTGCCCCTTGTGCAGATAATGTCAAGTACAGAAGATTGATAAGGACATTTCTTGCAGGAATGTAGTTTCTTCTATCTCAGGAACAGGGACCTAAACTGAAGATCTATTCACGCTTGAGCAAGCACCCTGGAGTGAGCACGCTAACATTCAGGGAATTGCTTTAGCAGAACATGAAGACAAGAAATCACCAACAAGACTTCTAGCAGCCTACTCCAAAGGGAATCTGACATACAGATAATGTAGGTGAGGGAGAATTTTTAAAATTTTTTTTTATTAGGAGACACTTCATATTTGCAGATTCACCCTGAATGAATCTGCTGAGGGTTGGAGATGTTCACATAATCTGCTATAAACAGCATAAATGAAGAGCTTAGTCATTTCAGTCTCACTAGAAGATACAGGCTTGTCCAGCACTATCATGCTCATTCTTAAAGTAGTCTCAGGTGTTTTTCTTTAAAAAAAATTGATTCAGAACAAACATAGGGGATTTTGATTATTTTTGGTTAAAAATTGGTTAAAAATCTCTCTATCATGCAAACAATCATAAGAACTTTTCCTGGCAAAGTCCTATAGGGAAATAAATCCCAGAGATGATATTTCCTTAGATCAGTCTGAATGGAGCTCTTGATTCCCAACACTTTGCTATTTTTCTGTTGCTTAATTTAATCCTTCAGTTATAATTCCCAAATTGGAATTATAAATAAACCAAATTATATCGAATATGACAGTTTATTTTTGTTACAGGACATCTGAAGTTCATAGTAGTTTTGTCATTGAATTCAATATGTAAATGTGGAATTAGGGCAGTAGAGCAGGAAGGAGATGTGCAGTTTACTGCCAAACCAAGGCATAACTCTGTTAAGTCCAATATAAATGCTTAGCTCTTTTTGATTTTATTTTTCCTGGGTCTGTAGTCTGACCAAAAGGATCAGATTTAGCCCAGTGTTGTGTTCATTCCAATTGTTGATAGCTAGAAACACCATAACAGAGGAATCACTTATGAGTAAAGGATGAAAAGGTAGAAATACAAGTAATATGTTTACAGACATGGTTGATAGGGTTTTTTTTGAGAAACCTATGAAATAAGCTTTAAGTCCATACAGGGTAGGTATTTTAATTTTTAGAACTCCAGAACTTTTTAGTGTGTGTGTGTCACTCTGGTTTGCCACCTTAAAACAATTACGGCTGCTGTAAAAAAGCATATTGCCACGTGGAATCTTACAGCTCTATCTGTCTGTATCAATTAAATTTGAATATAGCATTAGCAAACCCAGGCACATTAAAAACACAGAGTGTCTAGATTTCCAAACCAATGGAGTGTTTTCCAGGACTGTATCCTGATTAAGTGATTCATGACCTCATTTACAGGAACCAATTGATCCCAGAGTAGAATATGCTGAACAGCACATTCCTGAAAGGAATTTGCTGATGTATTAACAAATGGTGATCCTAAGCTGTCCAGCTTTAAATTTGATCAAGGACTTGATATCCTAGCAACATTTAAAAGGGAGGCTGAGTCCTGAGAAGAAAATGAGCGTAATCATTTGTGGAACAGCAGTGGCATTTTTACGAAGAAAGCCATCTGATGTGGCAGGGTGTTTTCAAAACTTTCCTTGCAGACAGATGTTCAACTGAAAAAGCTCTGATTTTTCTGCAAACTTGCAGGAGGAGGCATAGGCACTTTGGGAAGTATATTTGTTCACAAAATTACTTCTCTTTGATGTATCCTTCACACACGGGTAACAAACAAGATAATCAAGCCAATGATCACAGCTGTTAAAAAACAACTGTGTCAGGAAGAAAAGCATGTGCTAGGAATTTCCCACAGAGATGCTTTGAATAATAGAGTTACATTGCTGTCCATCATGTAGATGCCTTTTCACTCTCGTCAAAATTCTACACACAACATAAAGTTATTTCATATAAAATCTACATGTAAAAAACAGCTTAGATTTGTAGACTATTTAAGGAAAGATAGATAAAATTCAGCACCTTTCAATCACAGAAGTGGTAACAGAAAAGTAGCTTTAATATGATTTTACAAGCTACAAGATTTCTATAAAAAAGTAGAGATTCTTAACTAATAAAGTGCTAGTCTGATATCTGAGACTAAAATGTAAAGATGTGCATTAATTTTAAACTACCAGGATGAAAAATTTCTGGATATTATAACCTGAGGATGGATTTCCAAGAAATTTTTGCCCATATGACTCAGTTGAATACACAGTTTCTTTGAGAAGCTGGTGTTGATTGCAGAAAATTTCACCTAAGGTACTTTTTTAATTACAGTACAAACCAGAGTGTTTCAATTTATTTTTTATGTTTTTCTGTGTTTACATTTTCAGTCATTTTGGAAATTAGTTGTCAATGTTCCTCTCCACCGAAGTATAAAATGGATTTTAGCATGTAGTTTTTGAAATGCATTGAAAAACAGGTGGAATATCAACTAATTTTCTCCCAAAATGAGTGAAAACAGAAAGCTTCCTAAGTTTCAGAAAGTAATGTCCATATGAAAAACACTCATATTCTAATGGTGATAAAATTTCACAAGAAATGTCTCATTTCTGGTAATAAATGGATTTTTGTCCATAAAAAAATCCAACTAATCTGGTTCCTCAGTGTTTTTAATGAGTTTCTATCCTGGATTTAGATTTTCTTACTGTTCAGAATTTGTTGGGCATGTTAAACTTTAAGGTTTTTTTGAACTTTTAAGCAGTTATCTTTCTTGGTACTCTATCTAAGGGTATGGGGAAAAATATCCTCCTGATTTTCTTGACCTAAAGGTCAAGACTTTATATTCTTTTAATTAGTTTAGTCAAGCTGATTTGATACTTTTAAAGTAATTGCATTCATTTAGGTAATTACAGTGCACATAACATAATAGTTTTATCAGGTAAATATTTCACCTCTTCGGTGAGGAAATGACTGATCCTCTTTCAGTAAAACAATGTTGGATATATTTCAAAATACTTTTTCATGAGGTGTGATTGAGCTAGATCCAGCCAAATGGAAATAAATAGAGCTAAAGAAAAAAGAAAAATTCTGCAGTTGCAGATTGCTCAATTTTCTGCTCCAGAGCAAAAAAGAATGTAATTTGTGATGCTAAACTTTCTACTTTCTGTGGATTGCAGCTGTTTCTGGCCACTCAGTGCATTTAGTTCATGTTTCCTTGCAGCCGTTCGGTGTGATTTACTTTAAATTTTATCTTTAACATAAGCATATCTGGGAGCATCTCTGGGGTTCTGTGATACCCTGTCTGAATGTTTGGATGGCAGAATTTGGGCAGGGTGAGACCCAACTCCTTTCCAACTTAGGGAGAGGATGGACACATAAACAGGATCCATATGGTCATGGAGGCAGCAGAATTGCATATTTTCTGTGGAGCATGACTGCTTGTGCAGTATAAACACAATTTCTAAGACTTCAGTCCTTGAAACAAGTGCATCTTCAGTCATAAGACCACTTATATTTAGAATTGTACTTTTAAAATAGTTGAGAAATACAGCTAAAAATAAAATAGAATGTGTGATATTTATAGCATTAAAAAATAAATCATTTGGGATAGCTACCTTCTTTGAAGCAAAGGAATATTCTGTGAGAAAAGCCATACCAACAGAAATGCACACATTTTTTAAAATATTGGTGCTGAAGCTACACAGACACTCAGACCAGTGCTGAATATGGGTGTATATTAAAAATATGATCTGTCTCAGATAAGAATAGAGGTAATGAAGTCCTGAAACATATTATATATAATGTTTAAAATACAGCATTATTAATGATGTATTAAGTAATTGTGCAACTCTTCCCATAGAGAACATATTTACAATTAGTTGAAAAATGGCAATCTTTTTGCCAAAGTTGTTTTCCATTTTCTCCTTTGCAAAAGGAGAAAAAATTAAGCCCAGTTTGTTTACAGAGTGTAATTACATTCAGTGGACTGCTGTTAAAAGGGAGCTTGTTTAACTTTAACTCAAGCTCATGGAATCAGCAGAAATAGGAAACCATCAATTGAAAACAAAATCTGTGTTGTCTGTGTTCTCCAGGTAGGACATATTAGGATTTATGCTACCTTATTTTGCCACTCTAAACCAACATTTTAAGCTAGCACTAAACCAACATGTTTTAGGCTACTTGTCCATGTTGTCCATTTCTCCAGGTCAGGGATGAGAAAAGTACACCCAAAAGAGCAATTTTTCCTTTCTGAAACAAAGATCTCTAAATTGACAAAATTTCCTTTGGACGAGTGAGGAACAACATCACCCTGCATTTTTTCAGATGGGTAAAAGATAAAATTTCCCACACATTTGTTCTTATAATGAATTCTGAAGAAACAGTGCAGTGGTGATTCAGAGTTAAATACAAAACAGTAATTGCAGAACTATGTGATTTAAAATTAATACAAAAGTGCAATGCAATGGGATTCTGAGAAAACTGTCTTTTAATTATGGAGAAAATAGAGAAATTTAAAACAAAATTTAGAACATATTCCAGATGTAAAAGCGTTAAGATTACATGTAACTGCTCAAATATACATTTGTAGTAGTATCAGTTTCTAAACAGGAGATGAAGTTACGTTTCTTACTCTTGAGCTCTTAACCTTCTATTCTGGTACAACAATTAAAACTGAATTTACTGTAAGTGCCAAAAAACCATGCTCATTATGCAGGATTTTATTTTACATATTTTGTTGTTTTCTAAACTCTAAAATATAATTTATTCCAATAATCATTATTAAAAAAAAGTCCTCCAATCATCAGAAGAACCCACATCTTGAGTTAGTTGCTGATAGCATTT
>VWZN01016673.1:152015-164315 GCA_013396955.1 Regulus satrapa
GTACACTAGCTTTGTCCCATTTTACAATTCAACAATTTTTATATAATTCACTTCTAGATTTTTTAAAGGCCTCAGTTTGAAAATTTCTGTTGATGAGTTTTGCTGGTGTGAGAAAGCTTAGAAGTATGAAGACAAGACAATCTCTAAAGAGTGCAACAATAGCATGTTAAAGAGCATGTCTTATTGTATTAATAAGATTTAAAAACAAATTTGGAAGGATTCCTAGTGAATGCATATGCCAGCTTCTTCATCAATGAGTCACTGAAGAACTGGCTTCTCCATAAATTTCCCACTCTAGGATTCAGAACAGTAGAAGAAACCTCTAATCCAAACTAGACACAGAATGAATGATAACAGGATCCTGAGATTGTCAGCACTGCCCTTGGGATACTAAAATGCCCTTCTTAAAAATGAGTAAACCTTTATGCTTATTGATCTGACCAGGCCAAGCTGAATGGGCTCTGAGCAACCTGGTCCAGTGGAAGAGATATTTGTGCCCATTACAGAGGGTTGGAACTAGATGATCTTTAAGGTCCTTTTCAACCCAAACCATTCTGTGATTCTCTGATTCTGTGATTAGACAGTGCTAGTAGAATGTGGAAAAGCAAACACCATATATTTGTGTAGAATAAAAAAGACCCAACAAAATACCAAAAAGTTGATTTGTAAAACTGATTCAGCTTATGTTCATTCTGGCTCTGCAAGGAAATGTGTCTTTAAGCTTCTGGCTAAAGCATCCCTTTTAGTAATTGCTCCTGATACACATCTACAGCAGAAATCAAAATATTCAGTCTCATGAAATTATATTGCCAGACAGATAGATAGATGAGAAACCTGTTACAGTCTTATCTCTGCAAGTAAGTAATGACAGTATAAAGCTTTATTTGTTGTAAGTGCAGGTTTCCAGAATAAGCTTTTCTATATAACTAGACACAGTGTGCAGTGTTTTGTGCAATTACAGACTTAAGAAATAGAAGAAGTTATATTTAGTGTTCATGTGTAGAGGAATCCAACCTGCTGTTTAGTTATCCTAGGAGAAATTCTGTCACATTCTCTGCAATGTAAGTGCAAAAAACATTCAGGATTTATTTATGACAACAACATCATTATTCTTAATATAACACTAATAATTCAGGTAACACCAAAAAAAAGAGAAAAGAAAGGAAAATAACTTTAACATCTCTTTAGCAAGAACTTTTGAATTGTTTCAGAGAGCAGCAACATCAACTCTTCTACTCTGTCCATTGTTAGAAGCCAAGAATATATATTTTGGAAAAAAAGTGTTTTCCTAATAGAGATTAATGAATTGGAATAAAATAGCTTTGAAAACTTTTTCTCCTACCATTTTTTCCTAGCTTAAAAATATAGATGTGTCTGTTGTTGACATTTTCTAGTTATTTTCAAGGAATATATCAATAACTATTTAAGCGACTTACTTTTTTCTGACTCATACCTCTCAGACTGGGTTTTATTTTCAACACAGCAATATAGTTCAAGGCTCAAGTTTCCAAATCTCTCTAAAACTCAGATATAACCACTCAGAGGATGCACTATATCTGTACCATGGATGCATGGATGGAAGGGTAAAAGAAGCTTTAAAGGTATTTATGTCCTGAAATTTGGCAAAGCTTCTTCTAGATGTGATGTGATGTCCTGTGGATCCTAATTTGATATGCCATGCAGACAGGAGAGTAAATGTGGGCCAAAACCATAGGGCCAACAAAATTTCAAAGTTCTCTTAAGAAGTTTTATTGTGCTGAAAGTAGTTAAGGACATGGTTATGCCTGTATTAAGTCAGAGTGGCTGTTGAACAGTTGAATTATCTCCTGGTCTCATGTATGAGTGGTGGGAAGGTCAAGTCCTGGTGCTTCCTGTTAAGGAAACAACCAGAAAACTGTGCTTTTTTTAGGTGAGGCTGTACAGTTAGCAAAACTGAAAGACAACCATGACATTCACAAACACATTAGGGAGTGAGTAATTATTTATATTCTCAATATTTTTCTCAACAAGCTGATCCTACTTAATCCTTTCCAGTGTTATTCTTGGTTTAGAATAGAGGATGGAGTCATTCAAGAGGAATAAGAATGCCGTCAGTACAGTAAGTAGCAGCAATCCAAGGATAGACTTTTTCCCTAAGTCATCTGTTAATCTTAAATTATTCCTCAAAGTAAAAAAGATGTAAACTATTAAAACGAATAATTACTTATGAAGCTATGAAGTGTTGTCAGTTTGATAATTCAATAATATTCAATAATAGGAAGAAAAAACTGCTTAAAAAGACAAAAACCTGGGAATGCTCCATTATCTAAACCTTTGGTGGTAGAAGCAGTATTAATTGCTATGATGCTTAACATAATATTTTTTTACTGCAACATTTCTAGAACCAATGATTTTTCATACATTCCAGGGCTTTTGCGGGAGGCTGACTTTAGAATCTATAAATTGTTTCTGGCTTTAGTAGTCAAATTTATCTTGACTGATATAAGTAAACCTAGACTTCAAAAGTCTGCAAAAGAGATTAACCATCACGGGCACATTAAGGGGTCTACTGAAGGTTTTTCAGATGTCTGCAAATATAAGATCTCTCAGATGAATAATATGAAAATACATAAATCTGTCTGTCTTGCTGTCTTCAACAGACATATCTGCAGACAAATCACCATAACTAGCATAACAGAGTAGCTCTATACCTGCATCCTTTGGCACTGAACCTTCACTTTTCTTCACATTAGTGTCCTGTTTTTATCTGATGCAGATATGTTCATATTCTAAAAATTATTGTTGTGTGTTTGTGCTATGGCTGCTATTTAACAATTTTTACATAATGAGGCAAATAAGCCAATTTCCCTGTTTTCCTTAGACAAAGTCCCTGAACTTGCCTGCAACAGAAGTTCTTTGTGTAAATCCACTGGTAACTGCTTTGGAGCAGAACAGTAATGGGACAAAACTAAGCCTCTTTACGTCTTTATGTAAACACAGTGGATTGTACAGTAGTGGATCATACAAATGCAACTTTGGAGAATCATTTATAAGTGTCTTTTCCTTGCTTTCAGCAAAATCATAATCTCATCCCATTACTGTAAACTGTCTTCTAGTGATCAAAAATAATGATCCAGTTCACTTTACCGTATAACCAAATGACTCCCTTTAATTAGAAAAGCATTAGCATTCCTAATTCTAATATAGTTGGTAGTTTTAATCTGCAACTTTCTGGTAGTTCCCCACATTTAGTTTGGTTTTACATTTTATGGTTCTACTCTTCAGGCTGGAGTTTTCACTTGCAAATAATTGCACACCATTCCTTGGATACAGAGTGAAGAAGTTTTGAACTTTTATTATATTGAGATGGCTTTGGATTCCCTTTGGAATCTGCATGGTTATTTTATGAAGAACCTTAATGCTTAACAAGCACTACAGGAAATTTCAGTTAAATGAAGTTATGCTGGTGAAGGGTAACAGAAGGACAGCACAAAGTTGTTTTAGCAGCTTGTGTTTTATGAGAAACAGAGGTAAGGGAGAAACCACCCACGCGTTCCAGGGTGACAGAGGCAGTAAGAGAGCATGTTCACTTTGAGCTTTCCAGTGCTATGATATTCAACAGAGCTAATAAAATGCAGCACTGCATGGACTTTTGCCAGTGTGAGCTTTCAGAAGGATGTAAAATTATTGCCAAAAAAGAATCTTAAAACCCTGGTTTTAAAACAAATATCCTGCCTGCTTTCTCTAACAGTACTAAATTGTTTTTGAAGTTGTTTGTGTAATCTGCCTATTCCCTTTATCTGGATTAGATAAAGGAAATGAGGTTATTGTATCATTGATCAAAACAGTGTATTAATGGCCTCCTTCTGGATTGGGCCAAAGATACTGTCTACATTTGATTTACTAAAGTTAAGAGAAAGCCTGCAGTGTTTGTGAATACTGGGTATAAATGTGTGATACAGAGTCAGCAGCAACATGCAGACTGCCTCAAATAGCAGATGGTAATGTTCAGTGTGAATTGGTAAAGTTAGTTAATCCAGCATAGCAGCTAAAATCTTTGCCAAGATTATCTCTCTCTCTGAATGTACTCCTACCCATTGAGAAAAATGCTCTCACACACTATTGCTATAAGTTTATGAGAACCTCCAATGCAAAAATCTTCACTCTTTCTTGCTTTCCCTCCCAGGGATCTGCTCTATTCATTACCTGTACTTAATCTACTCCCTGCAGACTGAGCAGGCAACTAACTTTGCCAAAACAAATGTTTGCACAGGGCTTCTCTAAACTCTGGCATTCAGCTATTGTTAGGCATGCACTGAGTTTATTTGGGTTAAAAATCCCACATTTTGTAGAGTGGAAAGATTAAAAAAAAAATTCCTTGTACTTACAGTACTTTAATGAAAATGCTTGTGTTTACCAACTGACAAGACCAGTAAAAAAAGGCCTCTTAACAGTATGCGTCATGGTATTATTAAGCTTTGAGAACAGAGATCAATAAATCTTCACAGGTCTCTGTACACCTCAATATCCAACCCTTTGTAAGAGGCAAATCCTGTAGAATGGCTGCAGAAACCTTATAAGAAATTCCCCGCGGTTTTACTTCTCCATAATTTGAGAGGGGTTCAGGGGAGCCTGGCTCCTGTCCTGATGTGCCTGTCAGGTCTTGGGGTCTGATCACAGAATCACAGAATATACGGAGTTGGAAGGGACCTTAGAGCAGCTCTGTTCTGCTGCAGGTCTTTGCTGCTCCCTTTCATTGCTGGAGCTTGATCCAGGTAACACCTATGAAGAGGGAAGGGATTTGGGGCACAAAATACAGCCAGATCTATCCCTGATACATGCACAGAGAGGCAAAAAGGTGTCAAGAATAACACAATTCAAGCCTGAATTGTGCCACAATAACACAATTAACACAATTCAAGACACAATTCAGGGATCCAAGCCTGAAATGTTGTTTAAAATCAGAGTTAAAGAATTGCAAGAAGGCTGAAAAGAGAGCTCATAAGAAACCAGAAAAAAACACTTTATTTATCAGCCAAACAGATCCTAGTTATGAATTCTTTCAAGTTATTTCCTCTTGGCCAGCCTAGTTCAGCTGGAGGGCTGCTGCAGACTGGAAGCACCACAACTACATCAGCTCACTCCAGCTGAATGCTTCAGGAAAGCAAAAACACAGGATCGTTATTCTGCATTCTTAAAGCCAAAGTAATTAAACTGTGAGGTGGAATTGTAACAGCTCAAGTCAGATTTCCTGGATAAAAATGAAAAATACCCCACCAAAATCTGTGACCTAGAGTTGCATTTCCTCCATAAATTTGTTTAAAAAATGTCAGATAAGCATAAAATTTGGCTTTCTAAAAGAAGGAACAATAAATACAAGTAAGTAAGTAAGCAAGTAAGTAAAAAGTGTATAATGGCAGATTGATCTGAGAGGAGTTAGATTAGTACATATGTTAGGTAATAGCATGAACTTTCCATATTTTAAAGTAATGCACTGCCAATTTTTCCCTACAAGTTCTTTCTGGCCGGAAACTGCTAGAGTAGAGAGAGGTAACAAAAAAATTACTTGTGTAATTTTTTTTGTGACCTGTGTAACCTACATAGATTCAGGTGACCTCAATGAAACAAGACTCTTAAGTTTTAATCAGAAAGATGAAGTGTGCAGAAAAGGGTGAGGAATTTCTTAACCCAAAAATTGGAAAGGCTCTTACAGCAGGCCCGTCTGGAGACTGAGGTTTTTCGGCAAAAGTGAAACTGGGACAGCTCTGCTTGTGATGGCCAGAACAGGAAGAAAATGATCAAAAGAGAAAGAAAAGGGAGGAAGAAAGCAGTGCCAGTCCAAAGCTGGCTGGAAGTTTTCAGAGTAGAATTGTTTCTTATAACAATTAAAAAGTAGACTGGCCATGAATGTATAACAATTTAACCAGGGCTAAAGAAGTTTGTGGATTTGGAAAGTGATCATCCCTCTGCATCTTTTCCATTCTCCTTTTCTTCTAAGGATATCAGAGAATCACAGAATATCTGAGGTGGGAATGGACCTCTGAAGGTTATTTGATTCAACCTCTCCTGCTCAAACACAGCCACACACAGCCAGTTGCCCAGAGAGGTTTTGATTATCTCTAGGGATGGCTACTCCACAACCTCTCTGAAAAACCTGTGCCAGTGCTCAGTCACTGTCATAGCAGTGTTTCCTGATTTTCAGAGTGACCCTCCTGTGTTTTAGGTTGTTCACATTGCCTTTGGCTCTGTCACTTGACAAAACTGAAGAGTTTGGTTCTGTCCTCTTTGCACCCTTTCCTGAGGCATTTGTACGCATCAAGATCCCCTAAAGCTTTCTCTTATACAGGCTGAAGGGTCCCTGCTCTCTCAGCCTTTCCTTACACATGAGGTGCTGGAGACCCTTAGTTACCTCTGTGGCTCTTTGCTGGACTATGTTGATGTGTGTTGCACATTGAGGAACCCAAACCTGGACACCACAATCTCCGGAGGGACCTCACCTGTGCTGAGCAGAGGGAAAGGATCACCTTCCCCAAACTGCTGGAAACACTTTGTTTATTGGAGCCCAGGATGGCCTTCTTTCCAGCAAGGACACACTGCTGGCTCATGGTCAACTGGGTGTCCAATCCCTGGGCCTTTCTGGCAAGGCTTCTTCACAGCAGGATGGCCCTCAGCATCTTCTGCTGCCTCAGGATGTTCTGTCCCAGGTGAAGGATTTGATACTTCCCCTAGTTGAACTTCATGAGGTTATATCCTGGGACAGAAAAGAATCTGATCTATTATTTTGCCTGCAAATGGAAACTTTATTTTTCTAAAAGCTTTGAAAAATATTACTCCATGAAAATTTACAAATACATAAAAAGTATACTATACTTTATGGGGAATTTTTTTTCCTAACTCTTAGATACCAACAAGATGTTTGAATTTATTTTGTTTGTATCTATTTTCTTCTACTGTGGTGATTTTTTTTTTTTTTTTTTTTTTAAGTATAAATGCAAGCAAGGCATTTAGTTCTGGTATGTATGAATATTGATCAACNCTTTGGGGTTTTTTTTTTTTTTTTTTTTTTTAAGTATAAATGCAAGCAAGGCATTTAGTTCTGGTATGTATGAATATTGATCAACAACTTGGTAAATATTCACCTTTACTGAAGTCACACTAGCTTTTCTCAGGTAGGCTGTATTTCTCAAGATATCCACTAATTCTACACTTGTTTTGTGCTTGTAGTAATTTCCTCAGTAAAGAAGGCAGACTTAGAAGTTTCTTGATCCCAAAGGAGCTTTTAAGAATATATCACATCTGTGATACCACAGATGGTACACTCCAGTCCTTAGGTGCCATGGGAACCTTAAAAGAGCAGTTAGATGGTGCTGTTAGTAATTGAGCTGTTTTATCCTTGAGATCTCTTAGAGCTCCTGGGGGCATATGATCTAGGTCTGGTGATGTTATAGTGTTTGTTTTGTTGCTTTGTTCCATGTCCCTCCTGCAACCACTTCAGTTTCAGATAGGCCCTTTGCTGAGCCCACTACAAGAAAGTAAAAGAAGGAGAATTTTTCTTATTTCCACAGCAAATGTAAAGGCAAATTATTTGTGTAGCATTATATCCTGATGATCAGCTCTTCCTACCTGAAATCTGTTTCTTCTGATTGTGTGATCCTTCTGTGTGCAAAGGATTTAGTGTAAGTTTTCATTTTCTCTTCTTAGTATCAGCTTCAAATTCTGGTTTAGTCTGCACTGATTTTCTTTTCATTTGATATGCCTGTATTTTATTAATACCTTTGTTACATTAATTAGAACATGCATGATTTCAGCAATTTGAAATATGTTTTCCTGTTTCCTGCAAATACCTTTTCTTCCAATTCTTTCTTGTTTTCATCCTTATTTAAGCCTTTCCTACTGCAATACAATATGCACATCACCTGTAAGAATTTAACTTTTCTTTGCGCCTTCTTTCAACCTCTCTGTTCACAGGCTCCTTACTCTTACATCACTCTGTTTCTTCACGACTCATGAAAAAGTGCATGAAGTGGAAGAATTGTTTTGCTCATTTTGAAACTATTCTCTTTGGTAGTAGGTTTTGTGACGCTACAAACTGTGTTCCTTTAGCACCAATTCTCGTATGTTAAAACCACCGTGATTCAACAGAAATGGACTGGATGACTTCTTGAGTGGTATTTCTATCAGTTGTGATGGAGAATGATGGTCTAGATATGATCTCCAGATCAGGAAGTTGCTACCTAATTGCTGAAAACCAAGATGGAGTACCAGGGGAAATATCCTTTATGCATTCTCCATATTATATGAACCTCCCTAAGCATACCAATCACTGTCTAAGACAGGATATTGAGGAAAATGGCTTTTTTGGTCAAACTCCATATGCTCATTTTTATAAAATGGAAATCTGTTAAGAAGCAAATGCTTCATGGAGTGAGGTAAATTTTCCCAGAACTTGATTTCAGAGGAAAACAGCAGGAAAAATTCTGATGTTATTATATTCCCTTCTAGGGAACAAAGTTGCTTGATTACCTTTCTGAAGTGCCTGTACATAAATCCACATAGCATGGAGAATAAACAAGAAGAAATGAAAACCAATGTGCTGTCACAGGGCCATGATCTCATTGCAATTATAGAGACTGGGTGGGACAGCTCAAATGATTGGAATATTGTCATGGATGGCTATGTCCTTGCAGAAATGACAGGTCAGAGAAGTGAGGTGGTGGAGCAGCCATTTATGTGAAAGGGCAGCAGACACATGATTTGAGGGTTTATGGGTGAGAATTAAGGGACAGGCTAATATGAGCGACACTTGCAGGTGTTTCTTACAGGCCACCTGTAGTGACCATGATATGGTGGCACTCAGGATCCTGCACAGGGGAAACAAATCAATAAGCAGGACTAGAACCCTATACTTCCAGAGAGCTAGCTTTGTCTCTTCGAGGACCTGCTAAGAGGAATCCCATGGGTTATGGCTCTAGATAGAAGGGTGTCCAAGAGACATGGCCAATATTTAAGAACTACTTTCTGTAAGGTCAGGATCAGTGTATCCTCATGATAAAGTAATCAGGCAAAAGGAGCAGTAGACATGCATGGATGAGCAGAGAGCTCCTAGTATGTCTCACAGGCAACAAAGAATTCTATGGGATGTGGGAAAAGGAATAGGCCATGTAGGAGGACTATGGGACATTGACAAAATGTGCAGGGATGCAATGAGGAAGGGCAACTCCCCCTGGAAGTGTGACTAGCAAAGTACTGCAAGGACAACAAGGGCTTCTATGAGTAAATGAACAGCAAAAGAAAGATTAGGGATAATGTTGAGGTGCTGCTGAATCAGATGAATGTCCTGGTAATGGAAGAAACAGATAAGGTGGAATTACTGAATGCCTTCTTTGCCTCAGTCTTTACTTCTGAGGACTGCTCTGAGCAGTCCTAGACCTCAGAGGTAAGAGAAGAAGGCTGGAGAAAGAAAGACTTGCCCTTGGTCATGGAGAGTTGGGTTAGAGGTCAAATAAGCAGACTTAACACTGATAAATCTGTGGGCTCTGATGAGATGCACTCATGGGTGCTTATGGAGCCAGCAGATATTTTTGCTCTCCTGCTCACCATAATCTTTGAAAAATCATGGAGAACAGGGAAGGTGTTCAAGAAGGGCTAAAAGGAGGATGTGGGAAACTACCAACCAGTCAGCCTCAACTCCAGTCCTGGAAAGGTGACAGAAGAGGTCATTCTGGAGATCATTACCAAGCATTTAGAAGAAGGAAACTGGGTGTAGTCAGCATTAATTCACCAAGGGGAAGTGATGCTTGACTAATCCGATAGCTTTCTATGATGAGATGACAGGATGGGACAATGAAGGAAGGGCAGTGGATGGTGTCTGCCTTGACTTCCTTTTGACACTGTCTCCCAGAACGTCCTCGTAGGTAAGCTCAAGAAATTAATGGACAAAGTGAGGTGGATCAAGAACTAAAGGCAGAGCTCAGAGGGTCAAGATCACACCTCAGAGGGTTGTGATCGGTGGAGTAGAATCTGGTTGGATGTCTGTAGTCAATGGCTTTCCCCAGGGATCAATACTGGGCCCCATGTTATTCAACTTGTTTTTCAATTACCTGGATGATGAAATCAAATGCACCCTCAGCAAAGCTGCTGATGATACAAAACTGGGGCAGTGGCTGACACACCTGAAGGCTCTCCTGCCATTCAGTGGGGCATTGATAGGCTGGAGAGTTGGGAAGAGAAAAACATAGTAAAGGTCAACAACTGCATCTGGGAAGGAATAACCCCAAGTACCAGCACAGGTTGAGGACTTACCAACCTGAAATTTCTAGTGTTCAGAAGTGTTTTTCATCCAGTCTCTTCCTTTCAGAAATGTGTCACCATGGTCAGCATCAATCCTTTCAGAGCATTGCAGATCTTCCAATCTTGAAAAACTTTCTTAAATCAAAAAATTAAAAGCCTTGAAAATACAAACAGTCTCAAGAATACACAAAATCTAAAGTCCTTTCTGGCATATAGAAAGAAAATTGGTGATATTGAAACAAAAGGCTACTGTTTTCTTGCAGTTTCTACTATGAAAAGCATCAGGGCAAAACCAGATGAAGAAATCCCAGTTTAAAAGTAAGTTTCAACCAGGATGCAACTTGAAATGCTTTTGTCCTCTATTCCAGACTGCCCGGTCACACTTCACTAAGCTTGATCACAGCTTGGTTTCACCTTTGTGTCTAAATTATGCTTCTTCCCTTGAAGAAACCTGGTTAGCTTACCCCAGTCTCATCCTGTTAACAATAGATATAGAGGATTTTTTCTTTGTTTGGAAAGGTATTTGATTATAAATCTCAACTGACTTTGAGGCTAATTGATGGTCATCAATTTGAAGGAACACACACAGTTTGTTGTGATTGTGAAATGTTTCTGAAGGTCTGCCCTTACAACCTGCTAGGCCACTAGGCATTCCTGTGAATTTGGAATGTCCTGTTTATTTGACCTATTGTGGAATGTAAAAATTGTTAATTACACAGTGAATTTTAACAATTATCTATGACATATTTATCAATATTTATTCCTAACTGCTTCAGAAGGTTTCTTGTTGTCCTTGCTGTTTTATTAGCTACAATGCTATACTGACTTCTGTAAATGTAAGTAAATAACATAATTTCAATAAATTATTTTATTTTTTCAACATACATGTGTAAATCCTCCTGAAGAGGAACAGAAATTTGACTATTCTTAAACAGCACTATCTGACCTAGAACAGGTTAGCATAACTGAGTGGAAAACTGTTTAAATTACAATGCAACTCTTTCAATTCTGAAAGTAAATGAACTTTATTATGTCCTGGGAATACTTACATTGCAAGAAAGGCTCATTACTTTTACTGAAAGAGCTCTCATCTTAAACTCCCAAGAAACAAGTAATTACTCATGTTATTGCTTGGCTTGTACTGGGAGACTTGGACATATCCCTGGTAGGAAACTCACTGTGTAGATTTAGTTCATATGGAACTTTCCCCACAAGAGGAAGGACAATATAGCTGATTTTAAAACCAGCCCTGTAGTAATCACTTGGGTGCACTTATCCAAAGTGACATGTGCGATCAGAATCCACAGTGCTGAGTTAGTTTCCCTCCTGCTGTCCAGCCTTACTTAAAAGGAAAGCTTTTTTCAAAGAAATCAATTTGCTTTGGTAAAAACTGCCAGAAATACTGGATTTTCTCTTTCTTTTTGTCAGGATGTGAATTTTGCTTTCATAGCTTTCCCCATTTTCTGTGAAGCTCTGAGCCAGCTCTGCCAGCCTGGCTATAAAGCTGTTACCCAGCTGTCAGCTTGTACAGTGATACTTTTAATACCTCCAGTATCTCAGGCTAAGTCTGCTTAGGCTTCCAGGAAATATGTGTTCTGCCTTGGATGTACTCAAGTGCACGTCAGTTACTCCTTGCTAGCTATCAACATATCTATTCACTTGATGGTTTCCTTTCTAGTCACGAAAGAAGAAAGTGCAGGACTTAGAGCATCACCTCCACTTATTGACTCTTAACTCTTGCATCTTGCCTAATTCTTAAACCTTATGCCTTTTCTCTTTTTGTCCCCTGTTTCCTCTTAGTCTGTCTCCTCCCTCTGCCCTTGCTCAAGCATTATACACTGCAGCACAGGAGGGCATGCTTTGACTTCCATAGCATGGTCCCAAAGAAACAAAGATTCTTCTTCCTATCTCCCTTGGCTTTGTGAATTGAAATTAGTGCTTCCAAGACTTTCCCTCTCATAGTAAGGAATGAATCATAGCTTTAAAAAAAAAAACCCCACACCCCACCTGTCCTCCCCCACCAACGATCGC
>VWZN01016673.1:164336-180030 GCA_013396955.1 Regulus satrapa
AAAAAAAATACTCCCTTTCTCTCATAACTGCAGTAATAAAGGATTTTTAAAAGGATAAAATGAAAGAAAAAAGGCATAGCAAAATAGTAATGTAAAAGTGAAAATACAGCTGCAATATATCAATAGTGGTTTTCATGCTGGAAGCAAAGAAATATCTTTTTGGAAAAAATACAGAAAAATATTGTTAAATTTGGAGCATTTAAAAAAAAAAAAAAAGAAAAATCTGCTACAATATAATAGCCATTTACAATAGGAGGACTCTTTAAATGTTCTTTGCCTTTATTTTTTTATTCCTCCTTCTACATTAGGGCAAGTTGTTCTATGTCCCCAAAATACAATACTTTCTAATTGTAATTGTTTTAACATTTACATAAACCCTTGAGAGACGCTGACAAAATGTGAACATGAGACAAATTTAATATCAAATTTCAGATGTGGAATATGAGTCAGCCAGCTCATTAAGTACATAGTTTGCTTGAAGTCAGGAAGAATTTCATTGACCTTAACAATCCTATTAGCAGATTTACCTTGATTTTAAACCCACCAATGCCTCATTAAAATAAATGACACTGACTATAAAGACTTTTAACTCACAGCCCAGGCAGATATTACATGATTAATCTTTAATGGGTCAAGACCACAACATTTATTATCTGAAAACTTTATCACTTACGTGCAATACGATATACAATTAAGTATAATTATAGGTTCTCATGTCTGGACCTACTTTAAAAAATACATATTCCTGTTTTGGAACAGTGCTGAAATAATCTATTTAGCTCAATAAAAAGAACATGTTCTCTTTCTCATGGTGCACTAAATCTTCCCTTCATCAGACACTGACCAGGATTCCCCTCTCCTACATCCTTTCTTGGAGATTAATAGATCTTTTATATTTGCAAAAGCTATGAAAGAAAAAATATTATAATGATTTTAGAGGATATATACTTTTGTTTCAAAACTTTCAGAACATATATTTCATACCTAGCAGTGTGATGCATTCACAGCTTTGAAATCTACAGCCTTTTAATGACTCTTTCTAGTCACTTATTGCAGTCATAAATTTTGTAACATTGGAACATTTCTAGGTGGGTTGTCAGATAAGAACTCAATAGTTTAATGTGCTGTGCTCTTTACATAATGCACTGTGCTAACAATCACATAGAATTTCCTAATTAAACGTGGTACAAGTTGTATAATGCAAGGATTAGTAAATCTGTGTTACCAACGCAGGAGCAAGACGCGCTAAATTATAAATGATGATCAGTGGAAACTGAAACATAACATGTGCAAGTTTAACAATCAAGGAATAGTCAATTAAATGTAGGGTTAATTTCCCTTTTAAACTCACAGAAAGTAAGCAGGTAAGAGGGGTAGTATTTATTTTAGCATAACACATGCTTTTTAATCTGTTACTTCTCAGCTGGGCTTAGTCATTGTCAAGATCTTTAACAATGGACAAGGTTAATTTTTTGCAGTATCTGCAGTATCTGCCAGGGGGAGGAGCCTGATCAGTGTGGGTGTGACCAAGACCCAAGTATTATTCAATGCCCTTTCATGTCATTGCCAGGGCATTCTTTCCAGTGGAGCAAACCTGGCAGATGGAGTGGTGGGGTAATGCTGATTCCAGCCAGAGGGAGCAGTCTGGGTGGCGTGGCTGTGGGTGGGTTGAGTTCCACACTCTGTCTTCTGTATGCTTTTGCTATTAATATTGTTGCAGTTACTGTTCCTTTTCTTATCTCTTTGCTGCTTTCAGAAAATTGTTCTTATCTCAACTGATTGTCTTTGTCTTTTGTGCCTCCAGTTCTCCTCTCTGGCCACCATGGTGGAGAGGGCACTAAATGCCATTCCTAAACCATAACAGTCAGGAAAAACCCCAATAAAGCTCCTCTTACAGGAGCTGTGAAGGAATTGCAGTCCACAGCTCAGGAGGCTACGTCAGGAGGGAGCCATTAGCTGCTCTGTGTGACAGACAGGTGCCTCTGATTGCTACCCAGCTCTTGATCATTGCCTTCCTAAGGAGCTCCTAGAAGCAACCAGGTAGAAAATTTCTGAGTATTCGAGCTGTAAGAGAGATGGTTATCTGGCTTAGAAGTGGCCAAGTAAATATCAAGTGAAGAGGGAGCTCTTAGTACTTAGTGATATCTTGTGGACCATTATCATTAATAATAGTAAAATTTCAGTGGATTATCACATTATTGAAAGTATGCACATTTTAACGGTTATTCAAACCAAATAATAGTAGAAGGATTGCATAACAAAATACAGAGCTGCAATGTTTTAGCAATGCAGCATACAATTTAACCTGATGCAACTGAAAGTTAGGTTTTCTGTTGGATTGGATAAGTATGCGCTGCATGAGGTGATGCTAATGAAAATGTTCATATTAATTTTTTAATCAATGTGCACTGATATAATGAATTAGAGTGTGAATTTTAGAATGAGCATATATGAACTAACATGAATATACATAACACAAATCTATTCATAAAAGCTTTGATTTGATGGCACCAACAACAAGACTCTTAAAACCTTTTTTTTCTGCAGAAATTAGAGGTGTTTATAGTGACATGGAAAGAAGCAAAGCGGGAGATTGTTCTTCTGGTGCATTAATTACTCATTTTCTCATCCTTATTACAAGGATGTTCAATAGCTAATCAAGAAATTAGGTGATTAACTTAGGCTGTCTTTACTTATCCTGTCATTATGTTTCACTCAGGCTTGCATGACACCAATCCTGTGGTAGGCCAAAGCACTGAAGATTAAGTAATGATTGCTGTATGTATATAAGTTTATGTATGTGTATCTGTGTGCTCAGGTGTGCTGGCTAATTTTTAAGTCCCTTCACTATCTGAAAAGAAATACTCGAAAAGTAAGGGTTTATTGAAGAAGCTTTAATGCTGAATAACTTTCACTCACAGATGGATTTTATCTATATAATATAAATGCTATCAATGGCAGGTATTAACTGAATTTTTAAACTTGACCTATTAACTTAAATAATTGCTAATATAACTAATTATTTTGAATGTTCTAAGGTGACTTCCAAAGGCACTGTTGAGCTTTAGATCAAGTCTTCAAAAAAGTGAAATTACATTGACCTTCCATTCATGGCATTTTTATGCTATCCTATTGGAAAAGCTATGGACAGTCTCCAGTGCTAGGCTCTTTCAGTAATCTTTGTATTATTTATGTATGTGTGTATGTATGTATCTTAAAAAATTCAATACTAGCATTATATAATGAAATTATAATTATTAATTGAAGAGTATAGTAATTAATGAATGTTATAATTAATAATTAAATAATATATACAATAATCTTATAATTAATTATTAAATATTTGGGTGCATTTCTTTTAGAGTATAATGATGTGGTGAAGATACATTAGTAGCTGAGATTTATCTGATCGCTGTTACTATATCTAACAAGTTACATGTGCAGTTGACAGTATTTTATTTTTGCTACTGAAACGCCTTAATTTCTTAAGGCACACCTCTAAACTATTGTACTGTTGCTTTTTAAATGTCTACATAAGGCTAAAATTGCTGTTGTTCAACACTTAAGGAGACACACAAGATAAACTCTGAAGAATAACTGCTGTTCTTAGTATGACGACAGTGTTGTACTATTTATTGTACAGACTAATCTCCAATTTCTAAACATCAGCACAGAAGTGAAAATACAAGATGGCTGTCCTTCACTAAGGGAAAGACTTCTTTTCCACTGCTAAAGTGCATAATTATACTTAAGGAAGGAATATAGTATAAAGAGTCATTTAGAATCAATATTATGAAATAAATGCTGCATAATAATTCATGACATATTAAACATATCCTTAATTAAATATTTCAGTTTAATGTGATAAGTCATAGGAAAGAACATTAATTATAAAACACTCATTGGCCATGTACTGCAAAAAACTAATATTCTGAAAGACCATGAAAATTATTATTGCTACTCTATTTGCAAAAGCAAATGTAAAGTACTAGATTTATTTTCACACAATGATCCTCTAAATTCTGTTGAAAAAATATGAGTGAAGTCTAAAGGCTAAGTGAGCATTTTGCCTGTGTGATGCTAGTAGTAGGTGATAATCCCTACTTTTGTTAGCTGAAGGTAAAATAAAGATAGATGAATATGCAGTCTTTATTCTGTACCAGCCATGATGACACAAATCTTCTTGTGCTTCCATCAGTCTCACTGCATCTTTTGTTCAAAAAATTGTTTTTAAGTAACATTACTTAACTGCTCAATTCCTGTGCAGTGACACAATCTCATGAGTCTCAAGTGTTTACTATGCAGTCAATTAATGACCATGGAGAGAAGCTACTTTAATCAGGAATTCTGCTGGATCCCAGCAGAGATTAACCTCTTTCAAAAGAGGTTAAACGCACCTTCTCAGCGCAGACTCTGCCTCTGAAATATTGAGAGTGCTGCTGGCTGGAAGCTGCAAGAATGCAGGTTTTGCTATGTGTGCCTTGCCTTTCTACTTTTTCCCAACTGTAAACTCTAGATGGCTCTTTGCTCTCATTTATCTTAATATTTCTTCATATTTTATGTATTTGCATAGTCATATGAAAGCAGGTAAGACTCATAACAAGGGGGCAAGATTTCTGAAACCAAGAAAAGGACAGGAATTGACATCAAATAAGTTTTCCTTCCATATACTTTCCTTCCTTCCATATACCACTGGCAGCTTTGTCAGGGCTTTCTATGCTTAGTCCCTGTGTGAGAATCATAGAAGCACGTGGAATGACAAAATTATTGGATGCTCCCAGGAGAAGTTTCTTGATCAAGTTATCATCAGAAAGGAAATCCTGGGTAAGGTGGAGCTGGAACAACACAAAAGGTCCAGCTGTTTTTGCAGTCTAGTGTTTCAAAGGAGGTGACAACTGCTGAAGCCACTTGTTAATGTAGTAAAACAAAATAATTTCCACAATCACAGTAAGCTACAGAAGTCTTTGGTGCAATCTTCTAACTGGAAATTGTTGGCAAATAACATTGAGCAATGGTAAGATTATGAAAGGGCAATATTAAGGCAGTCTTGATAAATCATGTAACTTGATTATTTCAGTCTTTCACTCACCAAAGTAAAACAAAAACAAAAACAACAGCCTTTACTTGTGGAAACTGATTTTTGAAATGAAAAACTTGAAAAATAATTGCAGAATAGTCCTACAAAGAATTTACTTGCTTTTGCTAATAGTGGAAATTTTATGCTGTGTTCAGGGCAAAACATTGTTACGCTGCAAAGACCTCTGAAGAATCGATTGTGAAACGAAAGCTGAAACTAACATTCATAGCCTATTAAACTTACAGCATTTGTATTGTTGCCTCATACTTGCATGAAAATTATGTATGTTGGTTTGCTAGGAAATACTGGAACAATATTCTACATATCCTTTTAATTCTTCCATTATCCTTTGCATGACAATGTTTCTACCAAGCTTATTTGCTCACTACCAAAATATAATCCATCTTGCAATTGATGATTTTAATTATATGCAGGTACATGGTGATTTCAGGTAAAATAGTTTCAACAGCAAGCAGATCTTTAGTCCAGGAGCATTTCAGACTCTGCATTTAACAGCAAGCTCATTTTATGACACATAAGGTTTCTCTCTTAGGAAGAATGGTCAGTATGTAAGATTAATTTCTTTCCAACACAGTTCTGTTGCATCCCAACTCTTGTTTCCAAGGCTGAGACACAACATGAGACAGTGCTCCTCTCTCTCTCAGGGTGAAACTGCAGATTTCCTTCCTGATTTAATTTCAGAAGTTACACGCAGCAACCTTGGCCTCCTGAGTGCTGCTGAACCCACTGTAACTTGTAATTTGTAACTTGAGCAATGTTTTATATGTTTGAATGTTATATTGGAAAACAAAGATTATTATTAGATTATTCAAAAATCATTATGAAGCAGAAATGGTTCAACCAAAAAAATGTTTTAAAAAATGGCATTCAGATACTTTCATCACAACCTATTTATTCTACCAAGAGTATAAACTTTAGCAGAAGTTAGTGGTTTTGGTTTAGATTCAACAAAGATATTTCAGAGAGGGTTACTCAGATTTCAGACTGTGAGTGAGGAAAGCAACGTAGTTCTGGGACAGCTTCCACAAGAAACCTAATGAGACCGGAATCCTGACTTTGAGAAAGAATTTGCCTTTTGTTTTTCTTGCTCCCCTGAACTTCAGAAAGTAGACTATAGATGCACTTCATTCTGCTGGTGAGTTCATGGATCTGTTTCATAAAGTTAATATATCCTATATTCTGCACAGGCTGCAGAAATATTTCTGAATGCCTCACTGCTTTCCAGGAGAATGTCCTAAAAGGAGTTATGTCATCTATTATCAGAGTTCAAACAAAATCTATGTCTGTCAAAAATCATTGCTTGTTTTTGGCTGTACTCCTCATACTTCCATCACCTGTAACATGTGGGTACACAAGCTCTGTAAACATGAGCTATGAGAAATAATAGTGTTGCAGGTGTACTTTGTGTCCCAGAGAGGCAGAGGCTCAGGTTTATTCTCATCTGTGAGCAGCTGGCTAACTCAGGTCCCTTATTAGTGAATCAGTTCACATTGGCCGCATAAAGTCTAACCTCTCACCTTCCTTCTCCTCTTGGCTGTGGCTGATGTGACATGTGCTCCCTCCTCAATGAATTATCCATGGCTGCAGGCCCAGTGAGGCCAGCCTTCCTTCAGACCTTGTAGCAAGCTCTTCTAATACTGACACTGCTTGCACGGGCAACACCATGGATTTTGCCAGGGACTTCCTTGAATGCATTAAGCTGAGTGAGAATTTTAGATTTTGATGATCTAACTGGTGGACAAAAGCCAGTGAGTCAAAGTAATACACTTGCAAAGATATTTTATGTGTAGACATAACCAATCTGACCCTTGTAGAAATAAGCAGAAGAGCAACAAAAGAAGTGTCTATGAGTAAAATATTTTGTCATTAATGCTGTAAGATTAAAACCCGACCAGGTCTATACCCTCCTCCTCCCTACAGTCAGCTATTTCCTTGCTGCCAGCACAGTTAATGGCCCACATTTCATGCCTTAGACAAAACATTAATGCCGTTCCCACCTGTGTTGCCCTCAGTCCCTTGTTGCAGCAGCTGCTGAGATAGTTCTCTGTGTCCAGGGCCTCCAGCACTCACTGGAGTCAAGGAGGGAAAGAGAAAAGGGTGAGAAGCTCTCTGAACCTTGTTAGAGAAATTTTAGGGCGTAATTCATGTTGAGCAACACAAGCAAGCATAAAATAGCTCTGTTTTTTAATCTCAGACTAATACAAATTTGTGTTGCAAAATGTCATTTCTCTGCTCTTTTCAGAAGAGCCTGTGTGCCTGGGCTTATGGTCTCAGAGGGGCATAGACACTTAATGCTCACGTGTAAGTACATATGCTTGGAAAACATGTGACCTTTAATATGTTATTTATTCTTCTTGTTTTTATTAAGGATCTTTCATAATGTTACAGTTAATTGAACACAAGATTTATTAAATCACCACTTTATTAACAGGAAAAATCAAAAATGTAGGCCAGAGTTTTCAGTGAGCAGCAAAGAGTTTTCTGACTTAGCTTGCCTAAATACACTATTTTATGGCAAAACTGATTGACATCCTTCTGGTTACTATTTACTTAAATACTAGCTTTCTATCAGAGACTAAACAAAGTATAATCCCTACAGAAACCTGAGCTGCTTATATTAAAGTCAGATGGGATGTAAAATGGAGAGTTTCTGTTATTTTTGGCTCAGTAATATGCAGTTATGGCAATTTCCACCAACATACTCAGTGCCTTGTGCTTTTGTGACAAAACAGAAGAGGCCTTTGCTTGGCTGTTTCTTTTCCACTTGTGATGGGATGACTTAAACATGTTAATGCAGCCTAGAGACTTGCTGTTTCAGAGATAGCTTCGCTTGCACTTGAGAGATAGAAGAAACGTGTGGAGGTTTTTATTTTTTATGCCAAGTTCTTAATTATGCACAGGGGCACATAGGTATGTGTACAAAAACATTGTTATTTCTCCTCAGTGGCCAACATCTCCCTCAGTTTAATGGCTAACTCCAAGAAAGAGGTTGCTAAAACCTTGCTGGTAGCTGCAGGTTTAGCTGAGTTCAGCTGTTTCTTATAGAGACTCAAAGCACTGAAAAGTCCAACACAGAGAGCAGCAGGGAGCCAGGGTACTCCTTTTTCCCCTACTTCATTAAACATTACTATAAATGTCAGGTATGGGTGAAAGAGATCAAATTTTTTACCAGACTCTCCAAAACTCTACTAAGAACAACAATGGTTTCAAAAGTAATAATTAATTATGAGAATAATTTAAGTGACTTCTTTCTTACATATATGTGATTAGATCTGCTGAAAAAAATGTTATGGGATGAAAGTGAAGGAATTTTAAAAAATATATTTTTATCCTTTACAATCATCTTGGCAGGGACAGTGAATGAGAAAGAAAAACAGTTGCATTGCGTGCTGAAGGAGAGGATGTTGGATTTCTTTAACTCATGCTACCAACATGTGAAGTGAGGAATGGTATACCATATTTGCAGGTAGAAAACAGGTCTTGTAATTTCTATTTCCACCTAGCATAGAAAGTGAGAGAGAAAAAAATAGAACAGAATTAATATGCTGAGATAGAAAAGACAAGGTTCCAGATAGACTGCTTAGTGTGTCTCAATATTAACTTCCCTTAGAGACTTTAAATATTTTCAAGGTTATGAAAATTCTGTGATGGGTAATGCATTGAGAAACTGGTAACTGGGCTTACAAAGTACCAAATCCTTGCTCTTGAGTAGGGTAATTGCATAGACAGGGTGAAACGTTGACTGCATTACCACTATACATTTTGCAGATAATACAAGTACTATTAAATTTCTTTGTGCACTTTAAAGAGCAGTGTCATTGCTGCATACTGTATCTTGGCTTTGCCACTGTATGGAGTTGAATGTAAACACAAAGCAACTTAAAGTAAAAAAATAACTAAGTTAGTTCCATTTCCCATTGCCAAGCACTGCTCTCTCAGAAAACCTCCTTCTCACAGGGAATGTTTCTGATCATGACTCATCAGCTGGCTGAAAAAAATCTAAACAGATAAAAGAAAAAAAAATTTATACAACTTAATGGCTTTAAGAACCCGCTAATTCTGCTGCATATTATTGCAAAGTTTGTGTAAGACCTCTGTTATTAAGTTGATTCAGCTCAGAGGGATGTGATATTTTACTTTTATGACTCTGTATAATCCTTTGCCCTCAAGTTGAAAATGCATTGTCCCCTGACTCACAATAAGTGATGAATTACAAGGTAGTGGTGCCAATTTTCCAATACACACAAAATGAGAGATATAAACAATCATTTCCTCATAACAGCAACATGAACTAAACTGGGTTCAACAAAACTGAAGGAAAACCTGCAAAACAGCAAAACTAATTTTTCCCACAGACTGTGATTCAGTACCTCCTTTGGGTCCCATATTTGAAATGTTGGTGTAAAAAAAATAAAGTATTCATTTCAATAAGCCATTGACCAATCAAGGCCAAGTCTGAAAAGCATTAATCTGTGAACGTGCATACTTATGTACCCATATGCATGAACATACATGCATTAGTTGTCAGTATTATTAATATTCAACATAGTACGGCAATTCAGAGCCATAATTCCTTGAGCCCTCATGTATATCCTCACTGTGATTTCTTTTCTTAATTGTAGGTTGAACATTCAACATCTTAAATGTTAAACCAGAAAGGTCTCTTTCTTTTGCCCTAAGTTCAGTTTCTGCTAAAGATGACAAGAAAACTTAGAAATATTTTCCTTTTCTTCAGAACCTTGATCTTGCATTGTTTTTCAAGTGCTGCTACAACAAAATGACAACATGTTTATTACATGCCTTAGAGCTTTATTTTAATTAGATTGGTAGTTAGTGGCTTCAGGGTTGAAAAACCTTATGTCTTCACCACTCTTGCCTTTGTGGTTTGTAGAAGTAAAAATTCAAATTGCTCTGTAAACTGAGACACGTGGAGAAAAAGAATACCTTGTAGGTCAGTAGGGGAAGAGCTAGAGATATGTACAGATACAGCTGTATGCAAAAATGCATACATGCTAATGCCTGCATGCTCAAACACTGGGAAAATTCCACCCAACCTTTATCTCTGCCTTCACTGTATTTTTTCTGGAGTAGCAAATGTCAAAATTTCTACTATGTTTGACCCTGTAGTTTCTCTGTATATGTGAAAGGGTGTAACCTTCCTTCATTATTACTCATAGGCACGACCATATTATCCACACCTTCTTTTCCTCGCTTAACAGGAATTGAATTCTCCTTGAAGACCAGGGTTTCTCATGAGGAGAAGAGGAGGAGAAAATTGATTCCCAAGTCAGAGTGAAGTTAAGCTTTGAAAGAGAGCTAAAAACCAAGACCAAAACGAGTAATGGGATTTGAAGAACAGACCATACCACTGCAGCCAAAGAGGAAGTGAAGATTTTTTGACTGAGATTCTATGGTTGGTCTAAAAAGAAGACTGCAAAATAAAAAACTGAAAGAAGATGTTAGAGCAGGGGTGTGAAGTAATTAACCAGGACAAAGTGGTGACAAAACCAGTGAGACTTAGACAATTTAGTGAAAAGGGCCTTTTCCTCTTTTTGGAGGAGGTAAAGTGGGAAGGATTAGAAAAAAATATCCATGAAAGGAGGCAATCCAGTAACAAAAACCTAATAATAGAAAAGCAGATAAAGAAGGGAAAGGATATAATTATTTAAACCACCTTTCCTTTTTAGCAGGCCAAGATGATAAAATCTGCCAAAACCCTTGCAAAATGCAACATTGATTCAAATCTGCGAATTTGAAAGTAATGAATTCTCTTCACAGTTATAAGAAATAAGAAACATCGTGCAGAGAAAAGATAAGGAGGCAATTTTGGAAAACACTACTCAGGCAAAAAGCAACATGAGAGCCATATGTCTTCTGACATGCAGCAGGAAATTCATACTACAGTGCGTGGAGAGGGTCTTAAGGAAAATATTTTTTAGTAGGTTACTGTGCATGTGATTGTAAAATGTTGCATGCGTAAGGAGGAGGCAAGATACTGCAGGTTCCAGTGACTTATTAATTTTCATGATCAGGCTAATTTTTGTGAAGCAACAGTTTTTGGCTAGGATTTTCATGTTAGGGTGAAAAGAAGAAGGCAGAATGAGCTGAAAGAAACAAGCTGAGAGATGAAAATAATACTGACAGGATATTTGTGTTTCAAAGGTATCCCCTTCAAGGAAAGTTGTTTTAGCTAATCTTGTTTACAAGCTCTCTGTGGGCTCAAACTGAGACTTAATTGCTGTTATCCATGGCAGAGAGGCAATGTAGAAAATTCTCTACCATTCTGGAATTCTGGATGTGCAAGACGTGTAATGACAACAAAGCACTGAGAGTAGAGGCTATATCTTATAGGATCCAGTACTGGTAAGGTAAACAGGATCAAAGTAGGGGCACAAACATCTGTACATGTATTGAAGCTAAAGTAAGAGGCTGTATTGTGCATAGTTTTGTAAATGTTTTCAAATTTTATCAGAAAAATTATAAAAGGTTTGTATTGAACTCCAACACTCTTAAAAATAGAATAATAATAAAAAAGAAAACCCAAAAAGTTTTTCCAGTAAATAGCATCTATAAAACCTTCCAGGTGAAAATAATCAAGCTAGCAATACTCTTTTCATTCACATACAGTCACTTGTCTCAGGTAAGAAGCCAGAGGAAAGAGTCTTTCTTTATACTTAGCAATAGTTGAACTAATTATAACTGCTTTTAAATATTTTTTTTCATTCTAACTTCCACAGATATGAGGAAATTTTGCCTAACAAGAAAAATAACATATTTCTCAGAAGCTGTGGTCCATAACTGCTTCCACCCATGACTTCAACATAGCACTACCAACAAACAATTTCATAATCAACCAGAATCCTCCCTGAATTCCCTGTGAAAACACAACCATGTTTGTTTACATGTTCAGATGGTTTCTGTGTATGTCTTATTTTATTTGCACTTCTGGAAAGGGCACATTCTCTAGTGATGACACACTCTTGGATTCTGCCCCAAAAACGCATCAGACTGCACAGGATGTGTTGTTATCTGCTCTGTAACACATAGACAGTAACTTAACTGCTATCAGACAGATGACAGACAGCTAAATTGAATGTTTGCATATAGTTTTCTTTAATTTGCTGTGTTTCTTGATACCTATCTTTTCTGATATTACTCCCATATCAGATCTGAGCAGATTAAGTCTGTCAGAACAATAGATAAAATTATTATAGATAGCAAAGTTACAGCCCTCCATCAGTGGCAGGCGCTTTTCAAACTAATGACTTGTAATGTGTATTACACATATTCAAAAGCCTTCATTTCATCATTCTACAAGTGTGTTTTATCCTATTAAAAGTAAAAAATGTGAAAGAAAGATTCACAGCTTTCTGAAATATGCCAGCAATTTCTCAGAGTCCTCAAGGAGCCTAAAAAATTGTATCTAAAAGTCTGATATGTTTATAAATGCACAGAATATTTTAGATTTTTATGACTTTTCAATTCAGTACAGTTGGATTTCTTACACAAAATAAATTTCAGTATGAACATGAAGCTGAAAATTATAAAAGCAGCAATTATAATTAGGGAAAATTATCCTTTCAATCAAAACTAGTAAGTAAGGAAATCCAATAGTCAGAAAAATGCCAAATTGAGTCACTCTGTGAATACTAGATGACACTTTCAGTACATGTCTCCCAGCTATTGGCTTACAGAAAAAAACATAAGCTTCTGTAATATATACCAGTCTTTTATATAGATGTCTGTCTAAGAATTTACAAATTTCACTGCAATTTCTTATTGCCATGTCACCAATGCTAGTGCAGACTCCCATTACATGAATGTATGTTAATATAGAAAAGTCTCTGTCCTCCTTTTTCAGGAGACAGCCATGTTATGTTTTATAACCATCCTGTTGTCTGTCTACACAGCAAAAAGAAAATAAACCTTTCAATAGAAATGTGATCTGTTGCAAAGTTTGACTAAACAGAGATGTTATGGTAGATAATTACACTAAGGAGGCTTGTTAATAGCAATTATTTCTGGATGAAAAGGACTTTCTTGAATTACCGTGTATGACGGTGGTTTGTACTTGGTTTACAAAGGTGATGTTTTTGAAGGATAGACAACAATAATTTTTGTAGAACGTAACAATGTGGTGAACACATTTGTACCTTATGTAATATGGTTTAAGTTGCCTGAAATATTCTCAAGAATCCCACAGTATTCTGGAAGGGCCAGTCCTTGTAACAATTAGAGTAGACAGGAAAGCATTGCAGAGGCCAAGGCAAGTATTCCACAGACCAGAAACAGCACTTTTACAAAATGAATACTTAAAAGAGCTTTATACAAGGTCTTTTAACATGGTGTATTTTAGATGAAATGTATACAGACTTGCTATGTCCATGATTTAGTCATCATCTTTTATTGAAACACTCATTTTCTGTACCCTTTGTGCCTTTTGTGGCCATATGACATTTGGACTTCCAATCTGCAACCTCATTGACTTTTGTGGGTAGAAAAAAAGTTCTCTTTCCTTGCATGTCCACTAAATTGTGAATTATTCAACCACTCTACTTAAATATATTGTCCATGTTTTTAATTCACAGTACATTGAATGCTTCAGTGACATCAATCTACTTTATTATACTGTCCTCAGATCAATCAATGAGCCAGATTCCAGCTACACAGACCTGAAAGAACCTTGAGTTTGCTCTTTTTGTACAGTTATACAAAAGAAGATGATTAGAAAGTAATTTTTTATAGAAGATAGCCAACAATCATACAGAGTAACAATTCAATAAAGAATTATACGAGAGATTTGTGCTTTGATGTAAAAATCCCTTGAGCCCATATACTGATCATTGTTAGCCTTGAAAAATTAATTCATATGTTAGATAACCTCATTAACCAAACACAGTTTACCTCAAGTCACGGATGCTTTTTCAAGGTTAAAATTGGCAATCATGTTTGGTTGTAAGACTGAGGTTGAGAAAAAAGCTTTTAATTTCCCTTAGATCAAAAGTGGAGGACTTCTTGTGTTTTATAATGTTTTTGCTTTGTTCTTCTGGAAGTAAAAATCTAAAGTTTGGCAAGAAACATGGGAATTTAAAATTAATAATATCTCTTCTTCTCAAAATATTTCTCTTGATTTTGTAGCTATGTACTTAATAACTAATAAAAACAATAATAATTTCAGTGCCAAAGTACCAATAAGAGAAAACAGCCTGAGGCAGAGGTTTTTCAAAGACAGAGATAATACAGAAACGGAAGTAGGGGGGGGAGGGGCAGGGGGGAAGGGAAGGATTGTTTTTGTCATGTGAGGGCACATGGAAGGCAATGATTAAATGTTGGAAGAGAGCAGGGAGATGTCAAGCATTCACCAGTATGCAACACAAGTGAACTTTTAAAAACCCAGGATGCTTATGTTGCCCTAGGATAGCTCATCTCTCAAGCAAAAATGGTAAGTATGAACAAATCAGCAGTTATCTTCAAAATGTCTTCAGTGATAGATGGCACAGTTTCTTATTATCTCACTCTTTTTAGCACTTCTGTTGTTTTTTTGTAATGAAAGAAAAATCATCTGAATGCAATCTCTCATATTTGAATGGCACAGTGGGATGAGAAAAGATTCTTATTCATGCAGATATATTTGCGATTTCTTTTCATATTCCTTGGTACATATTCATTACATAGACTTAATTGGCTGACTTGTGAAAGTATCCTCATGGATCCACTGCAAGTGTCTCCATGTAATATTGCTTTCTGCATTTGTGCATTAATTCTCAAGTGTCTTGGGGTAGAAGCTGAAGTCACATTTGTACCATGATAAATATCCATGACTTTATGTCTTTGTACACCAGTCTGGAAGGGAACTACACTTTCATACTGTGATAAAGAGGTTTTTTGTGCAATGAGGTGGGTTTTCAGTGCACTGAACGCTGTTAACAAGCATTTATGAGCAAGAGGAATAGGAGTGTCTGCTGCTTTTTTATCCCTCTGTAATGAGTGTTTCATCACTCTGTGTTACAAAAGGTGAAATGTTCACAGTTCTGTTTGGTTTTGGTAAGATAAACAATTTTCTAAGATATGAGAGGATTTAACCCAAGCTTTAATTCTAGTCCTTTGTATATTTTGCTGGAGAAGACTGAGTTCAGGACAAATATGAGACAAATTGAGTAAAAAATATTCATGCTCATGGGTAGGAGATGTTAGGGAACACCACTGGTAATCTGTGCTGGTGAATATTTAGAGTGTTCCTTGGCATGAGGACCTGCACCTCTAAGCACATCTAAGAGATTCACAGCACATCTAAGAGATTGGTGTGGACCGGGGTATCAACCCCAAAACAGAGTTTGGGTGCTACCAGTACTTCTGAAGTATGAAAGAATTTAAAATACATACAGGCTGCTGATCTGATTACACCTATATATAGATTGATACATGCTGCAGGACATCAGAGGAATAACTTGGCTGAAATATTGCTAAATGCCTTCTGAAAAGCCTACAATTGAATTATTTCTGTGGCTGTGAACAAAAAATTAACAGTAAATAAAATCACTTTCTAAAAAGACAAATTATGAAATTTGCCTCTTTTTGAGCACAGGACACTCCCCC
>VWZN01016673.1:195233-227677 GCA_013396955.1 Regulus satrapa
CTCTCCTCTCCTCTCCTCTCCTCTATTAAGAAGCATTAATTACTTTTTGGCCAAGAAAAAATTGTTGGAATCTTTTAGTTCAATGAACCTATCCTAGTGTCCAACTGCATTCTGGAAAAATATTGTCTGTAGTATTTTCAGCAGCTGCTGACCTGCTAAGTAGAAAAATGGGCTCACAGGTATCATGGGGTGATAATTACAAAGCTAACAAACCGATCATATGGTATTACTGGTACTTTGCTGCCAAAAAGCTCAGTAATCCCAAGTATCCATGTTTTGTGCCAGATGTATTAACAATCTATACCTGTGCTAATTTTTTTAAGCTTTTAGGAAATGTGTCATGAGTAACAGCTAAATGATCTTCGAAGAGTAGCATTAATACTTTAAGCTCCTGTTAACACGAAGACATTGAATGAAATGAGAAGTTAAATATTCTATGAAAGATGGCTGCTTCACAAAAATCTGTTGGCATTCATGACACAAAACTCAAATGTGAGGGTATATGTAGGTATATGTATACTGTGGCCATCTGAACATTTTTCATCACTGTTCCAGAATTTTTAAAGGGACCTTAGAGTAGACATAGAGGTGGCTGACAAGCTCTAAAGCAAGGCTTGCTTTGATTTTAACAAGATTCTGGAATACGAATTCATGTAGTCAAGGTCAGTTCTTTAACCTGTTTAATTTCTCTTCAATATAATTAACTTTGCTATATAATTTTGGGGATGTGGATCTGTAACTATGCATTCTTCTTTAAGAAACTAACAAAAGAAATATGGTATTGTGGGCAACAATGGATGCAACAAATAGATGGAGGATTCTACCCATAGTACAAACTAGCCAAACCTATCGGAATAAACACAAAGAAATCATATTGGGAGATAAAGTGTTTTCTTGTTTTCACATAGTGAATCTCCCTGAGGAAGTTACTTTCTGTTTTTAAAATGGCAGTCCCATTCTGAATTAATTGAAATCCATTATAAAACTTCAAAAGGATCAGCATTTCTTTCTTGCTTATGTTGTGAGTTTTATGGAGAAGTTTCCAAAAGGCCTAAGCATTGTGAAATGTGACTGCATTTCTGAAATTTCTGCAACAAATGCTGAAGGAGTAGGTAGCATATTCATAAGTGTTCTCTAAGAACCTCACTTTTATTCATCTAAATAGTCTATATATTCTAAATAGTCAATAAGTAAAATGGTATTAATGCCAGTAATTGTTAAAACTGCATGTTGTTTTCTATCTAGAAGAAAATGAATGTTAATATACCCTTTGATAGTTGATGGCATTTTAAGGCATATATTTGTCAGGAAATTTGCATGTTGAATAGCAGAGTATAGCCTTTAGTCTTTCCCTGATTTATCAATCATGTTATTCTCTGCAATTAAGGCAAGAACTTTTAACAAAAGAGAAAAGCTGAATGGCTTTATAGGACAGCATGCCAAATTATTCAGGGTTTAAGTATCTTAGTCATCAGGTTGTAACCTCAGACTCCTGGCTCCTCCTGTAGACACAAGACAAACTGACCAGTGAGGAGAGCTGTGCTCTTTACCGTTTGGTTCTATAAAAGTAATAAATGAATCCTGACTAAATGGCATGGGAAACCATTTGAACATGTGTAATTCAGTGGATCCTGAGGAGCAATTTTTAACTTGATAAGTTTAAATGAAAAAGGATTTTCAAAAATTGCTGAAAATCTCTAACAACAGGTCTTTGTATCTTCAGAGATTTGCTGGAGAGTATATTAGGCTGTATCATTAAGCTATTAGTGAGCTGCATAAAGAGAAGCACAGAAAGCAGTAAAGACGGTGCCATTACAGAAATCATTGGCATATTTTGAAATGAGTAATCTATATAGAATTTTGGTTTTGCATCAAAAAACAACCGAAAAGAAACAGAAACAGCCCAGCAGTTCTGACAGAAAAAAAATGCAGCTCTAGAGATCTCATCTTTACATAAAAAGATGATATAAGTATTGACATCACCTCTTACCAAAATAGTGCCCATGTGAGGTGATGTGACAGAGACTTGTAAAAAATGTGTGTTACTTCAGCTGTCATTCAGATGTCCTTGAAATACAGAACTGCAAAAACCCCCTTGATGAAATAGAAGGGAAGGCAGGGAGGAAAGCTTTCATTAATGAAATGTATGAATACAAGGAAGCAGTATACAGAAAGTTTAGAAAAGAAAATAATTCTTAGCATTCCTAACGATTTATATATAACCATAGCAAGGATTAGAGGAACTCTTGTCCTTGAGTGCTTTTTTGAATGAGATGACCTCTCCACAGGACCTGGAGTAATGCTTGGATAGGTGTGGGCAACTCTTTGCCTACTCTTATATCTCCTTCCCAGTTCTGTGTCCCACATTTAGCCTCTTGATCTCAGTCGTGGTTTGTTTGACAAGGGACACAGTTTCAGCCTACAGCTCCTCTTGAGGCCAGGCTGTGTCACTAGTGTATTCAATGTCAGTCACCAATCTTGTGGCCAACAAAGCTGAAATCAGAGCAGGTTTTTGGAGGGTAAGAAGAGCTAATGCAGCTGAACTCCCAGCTTCACAGCTCTCCAGGTCTAAATAATGAGTGAGAATAGTTTCAGACTGCTGTAACTCACTTCCAGCTGCCTACCACCCACAGAATTTTGGAAGGAAGAACAGATAGGGCATAAGGATCTTTGACATTCTCCCTCTTGGCCTGGCTATCTAAAATATCACCCACTGGTTTAATTTCCATGCAGGAAGTCCTTTAACACAAAGTTCAGCTGCCTTTCTGATCATTTCACTGGACAGACAGCAGGCTCCAATACTAGACACTGGCAGAGATTTTCCCATATCTATTTTACTACTTCCAGGGAAATATTTTGTTCTGCTTTTCATCTTCCTTTTTGCCAGAATTAGTCAGCATTTCTTGTTATATCTTGTCTTCAATTTGGTACACAGCCTGAGTGATAATAAATGTTTGCAGGATACCTGCATCCCACTGACTCCCATTAAAATATAGCAAGTTCTATGAATCTCTTGGGATCTGATCCATAGATTGTTCCTCTCTCCAACAGCAACATTTGTAATGCATCAGGAACTTTTATAGAGCTATCAGCAGAAAATATATAGTGTAAACAACTTCACTGTATAATCCCAACTGTAGGAGTTACTTCACCCAACATCCAAGCTTTAGCCTAGGAGCTACTATGTGCCTAAGTCTTGCACACAGGGAATTCTTCTTCTGTGTGTTATTTATAATATAAAGCAAATATAAATGTTTTATTTTAAAAAATAACAACAAATTATCAGGGTAATTTCACTTAAATAAATTATATTAAAGTAAAATTCTTCTTGTTTCAGGCTGTCAGTATTTTTCATTAAGGAATACACCTGCTCTCCATTGTGTGACGAATCTTCTTTTCTGCTAGTCAAGGTAAAAATCATAAGTATACATGTCCAGTGATTATCAGCTTGTTTTTGGACAGATTTTAGGATATGGCAAGGACTCAACAGATGCAAACCATGATTTTTGCTTCCTACTGAATCAGTTCAAATGATTGCAATGTACTAGAGGTACTGTATCTCTTGTGTGGAATTTTTTTGTCTTTCTTTCTTTACTGTTTTATTCAAACTCAGATCTGCTTCAGACTGAAAATATTTGAGTGCTTTTGGAAGTAGAAGAGCCTAAAGCAACTTTTCCTTAGTTAGTTAACTTTGACTGGCAGCGTCCCAATTTTAATTTCACAGGATACAAATTTCTTTGTTATTATTCTGCTGCAGAAATATCTGTGCAGATTGTTACTCCTAGTTATAAAGCCTATTTTAAGAAAAAAATGAGAGATTACTTATTTGTATCTCAGTGCAAACACTAGATATAGAAGAACTTGATTTTTGAAAGATTAAAGAAACCAATCTAAAGGCATCAAGAACTTGAGGCAAAAAGGACAGTGTTCAGAGTGAACCTACCTGTGTGTGTGTCTGTATGAATGGACATAAAGACATATGCAATATTTTTTTAAAAATCCTTTTGCAAGAGTGTCAACCACTTCAGTTTCTTGAAATTGCTTTTGTCATGCAGCAACATCTCTGTGTATGTCTGTGCATGCAGAGGCAGGGAAAGTTGGGGACTGCAAGTGTGAGAGCAAGATGAAAGAGAAGAGTGATATTCTAACATCCTTGTGTGATGTGGGATAAATTTGAGTACTGGTATCATATTTTCTTGAAATATTGGTTGCTTCACTACTTGCTGCACTTCAGCATAAACTGTTTTTTTCTGTATTTTTCTTACCTAGTCACCAAAGAAGGGAAGTAATAAAATAAATATTAGCCTAAGAGAAGACTTTTCTGTCTGCCCCTTAATAGTGTAGCTAACACCTAATACAGAAATTGAATAAAATAGTAATGTTTGCTTTCCATTTTATCTTATAAGGAGATTATTATTAGAATTAGACAAATGGAACACTTATTTATTTAATGATACTTTTGAAACAGCAAAAAATCAGAACGAGATGCTGAATTAGAAACAATACTTTACGTCTGTATAGACTCACAGAGGGTGACAAATGGCCTGTGAGGGTGGCTACAGATCTTGAAGGTGTACTGCATTAGATGCTCCTTCACCAATGAGTCAGGCCACAGAAGCACAGCTTCTCCTGGCACTGCTGGTGCTGGTGCTGGTGCTGAGGTGGATGGTGAAAGGGCTTCCTCCACACATTGCTCACAGAGTAAGTGGGTCACACTGATCACTCAAGCTTGAATAGGAAATCCAAGTCACCCAGGAATCTTGAAGGTGGTAATGGACTGGCCAGAAGAAAAGGTTTTGGAATGTGGCCAGAGTAGGAGGTGATGCATGCTGAAGTGTCCTCATGTTGGGTGCTCAAACAGGCCATCAGGTTTTAACCCCAGTCAGCAACTGAGCACCGTGCAGCCACTTACTCCCACTCCCCACCCAGGTAGGATGGGAAAAAAAAAAAAATTAAAATTCGGGAATGAACAGTTTAATAATGGAAACAAAGTAAAATATAATACTAATATTAATGAGTTCAATTATACTAATGGCAATAGTACTATTTAAAATAATAGTAATGGCAATGAAAAGAGGAGAGAGGAGAGGAATAAAATGCAAGAAAAAGAAGTGATATCCAATAAAATTACCAACCACCCACTGAGTGATTCCCAGTAGCACTTACTTGAGTATAAACAGGGGTTGGCTGCATTTTCCCAGATTATTGACTGAAGATGGGAAGTAATAAACTAAATTCCAGTCAAAGAGAAGACTTTTTTGTGTGTACATTAATAGTATATAGCTAACACCTAATACATAATGAAAGAAACTTTATGAAAGAGCAACATTTGCTGTCTTTTCAGTTTAGTTTTTCTGAGACATAAGATCTCTTTCCCAGGGAAATGCATATATCATGAATTCTGTTTTCAGTGCCATGATTTGCTCTTTTCTTAGATATAGCTATTTCATACTCAAAATACATAGCCCTGTAACAGGCAGGCTTCTAATTATGGCATTCATATTGCAGAAATGAATTGAAGGTTCTTCTAGATGTTCAGATATATGTAATCCTTTAAGGATCAAGCTCCAAAATTGTGTATTTGGACTATTCCCAGAAAATTTCTGAAGTAAAAAATGAGAGAAAATTTCAACAAGGATCACAGAGATATATTAGTAATATTTTGAAATATTTCACTTACATTTTCCTAAAAGCATTTTTTAAAAAAAGCTAAAAAGTTCAAAGGGAAATAATTGCATATTTCTGTATTGATGAGGAGCCGATATCAAATGTCAAATGTGGGAATGATATGTCATGTTTAGCATCAGACTCAAGTGTAATTCTTTTTACTGTGTTGGAATATGCAACACTGCTTTTCTGAATACTTGTGTTATTTGAAAATGTCAGATGGATTCTAGTCTTTGAAGTAAAGAGATTCACATCTATTACACTGTTAGTTAGAAATGCTCATTTTTAGACAAAATCATGCAAAATAACACCGAGATTTTAAAAATGGAAACATCAAAACAAGTAGCTAAAACCCCCATGCCTGAAAGAACACTATTTTCTTGTGTTCTTAAAATATTGAATTTTCTTTTCAGCTGACGGACATTTTGTTTCACATTTCCACCCTTTTCTTTGTGAAAGATTTGTAATGTGAAGTAATGTAAATGTAAGAAGATAAGCAATAGATTAAAAGAAGGTACAAGAATAAGACGCCAAGAAAGAGATGATGGGTTTTCATTTTCAGAACAAACACATGTGTAAACTCCAGGGCCTACCATGTAAAATCGTTTTTTATTGCAACTAGAAAATAACTTCCTCAAAATATATATTTGAATTTATAATAGATACTTTTAAAACAAGCATAAAAATTTATTTAATTGCAAATAAACAGGTTTATATGATAACAGTTCATCATCTATGATGTCCACTGAACTTTATGGCTCATGTCATGACTAATTTTTAAAAATATTTCCTCTTCATTTTTTTTCATTCAGGCATTTGGACAGTTGTAGTAGTTTCAGAAATTCTGTGTGTAGCTTTTGCATGGGTACTTGTGGTGAGAATGATTTTGGAAACTGAGTTATGAGCATGTACAAGTCAGATCTGGATGGACATTTGCACTGCCAATATTTGCCTAAGGATTTATTCACCTAGCACTGCAAAATATATTCAGTCATTTAGGTGAAAAGTTTCATAAAACTCCCATTCTGTTCTCAGCTGAGGGACTGCTGTGGTAATTATTCACAGCAGGCTTTGCTTTTTCTAATACAGAATAAAAAGTGATAGTTTTGAAAACAATTTATGATGGAAAGAAAAAGAGAAAAAGCAAATATGTGCATGTCTGTGTATTCATATTCATACAGATGTTTGAAATGGAGTAATTCTTTTCCTTAAAGTGAAACTTTAGCACACATGGTCTGAATCTATATGGTCTCCTCAATTAAGGCTTAATCCTGTTCCAGTTAGGTGTCTTCAAATGAAAAAAACACTGATTGTTAACATACGCAGTGCAGTCAAGATGACTTTTCTTCCTGAAAGCTAGTTTTTTTTCTCGTAATGATTTTTAAAAGGCAAGCACTAGTAATATTTAAATTGCAGGCAGGATTTATCCAGAAATAACTACCTTCTTCCAAGCTTTAAAGTACAAAACATCTGTTCATTCAAGGTTAAAAAAACCTAGATTTTCCACAGTTAGGTGGCACTGTTTCCTTTTTCTTACTGAAGCCTTAAAGCCTTTGCAGTCACCATGCTTCAGGAGCTCCAAAAAAATAGGTTTTTTGTGATTAAGGCTTCACTCTGAAAAGGAACTGGACAAACATCAGACTGTCTCACGGGTCTGTAATGATTCCCTTCCCTTCTCTTTGAAGCTGACATGTGTTTCCTACAGTCTTTGTCTATCACCTTTTGTAAGTGCCACAGTTACTGTGAATATTTTGTAGTTTGGAGAAATGCTTGAGGGTGAAATTTCCTTCCTCTGCAGGGAGGTGCCCTGCACTTATTGCTGTGGCCTGCTTTCACTTTCCCTACAGTGCAATTAGAACCGTATCTTCAGCTAATCTATATCCAAGTTGAGGAACATCCATAATAAAAAATGCCATTTCCAGAAGACCCTGCCTTCAGGAAAATTATGGTGGTGAAAACAAAGATATAGCTCCCTTTTAGCCATGGTTTTGCGATCCATCCTTCTCTAGCTGTGCCTTGCAAACTGAATTTTTAAGTGAATTGAAATGTAAAGAGAAAGGAATTTAACATGATTTAACATGATTTTTTGTGAGACATTATGTTTAGGAACTATGCTTTCACCTATGTCAAAATGCTAAACTGAGTCCATTGAGTATGAGAACCTCTGTTGACATGGTAAGTCACAAAGTAGTGTTGATGAAAATAGCAAAACTCATAGTACTGAACATAGCTAAAGCTACAATATCAAAAGCTGCCTCATATTATTTCACCAATATTTCAAAATTCCCATCACATTCATGTTTCTTCCTCCTCTTCTTCTTCTCCTTCTCCTCCTTCTCCTTCTCCTTCTCCTTCTCCTTCTCCTTCTCCTTCTCCTTCTCCTTCTCCTTCTCCTTCTCCTTCTCCTTCTCCTTCTCCTTCTCCTTCTCCTTCTCCTTCTCCTTCTCCTTCTCCTTCTCCTTCTCCTTCTCCTTCTCCTTCTCCTTCTCCTTCTCCTTCTCCTTCTCCTTCTCCTTCTCCTTCTCCTTCTCCTTCTCCTTCTCCTTCTCCTTCTCCTTCTCCTTCTCCTTCTCCTTCTCCTTCTCCTTCTCCTTCTCCTTCTCCTTCTCCTTCTCCTTCTCCTTCTCCTTCTCCTTCTCCTTCTCCTTCTCCTTCTCCTTCTCCTTCTCCTTCTCCTTCTCCTTCTCCTTCTCCTTCTCCTTCTCCTTCTCCTTCTCCTTCTCCTTCTCCTTCTCCTTCTCCTTCTCCTTCTCCTTCTCCTTCTCCTTCTCCTTCTCCTTCTCCTTCTCCTTCTCCTTCTCCTTCTCCTTCTCCTTCTCCTTCTCCTTCTCCTTCTCCTTCTCCTTCTCCTTCTCCTTCTCCTTCTCCTTCTCCTTCTCCTTCTCCTTCTCCTTCTCCTTCTCCTTCTCCTTCTCCTTCTCCTTCTCCTTCTCCTTCTCCTTCTCCTTCTCCTTCTCCTTCTCCTTCTCCTTCTCCTTCTCCTTCTCCTTCTCCTTCTCCTTCTCCTTCTCCTTCTTTAATAATAATTATAGTAATTGACTTTAATAATAACTGACTTTATAAAATGCCTCCTCTTGCCAATTTTAAATTTTTTTTTAAACAGGGTCTGTCAACTATCAATAAGCCTTCAGCAATGTAAACAGGAAAAATAATAAGGCAGTCCATTTTAATTTCTGTCAAGCCAAAGATATGGTTGGAACACCTGGTGAAGTAGACAGAGATGTGTTGGAAGGTATTTTCTCCACTGAAGCACAGTGGTCTTATCTCAACAATTGGAACCCAAGTTTAAGCAAGTGCTAAAGTTTGCACCTTTGCAACTTTGCCCCATATTTTCTAAATCACAGACTGGTGCAATTTTTTATGACAAGAAAAACGCTGAAAGTCATGAATATCCTTCTTTCTATTTTCTAGACAGTCATGACAGTGATGTACTCCTGGATTTCTCCAATGAAGCTTGAACTTCAGTTCATGTGTGGCCAAGAAATCTCAGAAATGTGCTGGGCTGAGCCCATGGAGCAAAGGATTGCTTTGCAATTTCTGAATTGCTTTTTCATAACAAGATTCTAGTACGGTTGTCTGATATAAATCATCTTTTGAAATATTTGCTCAGCTTTAATAGTGGTGTTTCCCACTTGATACAGTTTTACATTGTCTTGTTTCAATAAAACTGCACTATTGGGTCATGGTTTGTGTCTTTCTAAAAAGCTATCTTTTTGGATGTAATTTATTCTACTCCATAATTTAGTGCTATTTTTAAAGTTTGAGCTAAATCAACCATGAAATTTGGCTTCTTTATGATATCTGTGTTCTTGTCACCTCTTTCTAGCCAGTACTTTCCAAAAAGCTGTTCTTCTCTTCTTTGATTGCCTATGGTCTATAGTGTTACCAGAGAAGTTATGAACTCGAGTAGTTATCAGCTATTAATATCCCACAAGCTACTGAGCACCCATCAAGAATGTTTTGCTATTCTAACAATCCATCTGTGAAAGAAGACAACAAGGAATGCAAAAGACCTAATGATGTACACAGCTGTTACTACTATTTTTTATTTAATTTTTCCCTTCTCTATATACATTTGTGGTGGCTTGACCTTGGCTGGGCACCAGGTGCTCACCAAGCTGCTCTATCACTCCCCTTCTCTGTGGGACCGGGGAGAGAAGATGAGATAAAAAAACCTTGTAGGTTGTGATAAAGCAGTTTACTAAAAAGCAAAAGCAAAAGTTTGTGTGCACATAAGCAAAGAGAAAAAGAAGTTTATTCTTTCCTTCCCAGCAGCAAATGATGGTCAGCAACTTCCTGGGAACCAGGGCTTCAAGTGCCAATGGTTGTGCCAGAAGGCAATTGTTGTAAATAATGGATTTCCCCCTTTCCTTTCCTTAGCTTTTGTATCTAAGTGATGTCCTATGCTATGGAATAACCCTTTGGCTAATTTGGTCAACTGGAATGGTTGTGTCTGCTCCCAGAACCTTCCCCCTCTCAGACTCTTCATAGAGGGGGAATGCTGAGAGACAGTGGTGATGGCAGAACTGCTCAGCACTAACCAAAACTCTGGTGAGTTATCAACGCTTTTCTGGCTATCAACAACACTGTGTGGGCTGTTGTGGGAAAATGAACTCCATCTAAACCAGACCCAATACAACATTTAATTTAAAGAGAGAATCTTTCACAGAATTTGACCAAATCTTTGTAAGTGTTGGAATTGATAGCTAAATTTTCAGTAAAAAGTAGAGATTTACTGTGGATTTTTTTTTTTTTTTTTTAAGAAAATTGAAAAATCCCAGTCTTCTCACTCAGAGATCTGTAAGACATACTTTGAGGGCATCCTGAGGATGTCTGTGGACATTTCTGTTAGAAAACCTGGAAGAATGCAGAGATTTACAGTAGAAGTTGGCTATTTTTTGTTCCTCACAGATAGCCCCTGTAGCAGATAGTGGTCCCAAAAGCAGTTTCCAAGTAATCTTTGAACTCTGAGGAGATAACAGCATCTCTGGGGAATGAAATTTTGTATCTCAAGTTTTTTTTTATAAGATCTACTGATCAAGCTCATCCCTCTCCTCCATGCAACTGACTAGTTTTGCATAAAAAAGAAAAAAAAAAAGGAAAGGAAGACTCACTGGAAGTGAAATCTGTTGGGTTTTCTGTCCTGTCTGCAGGAAAATGTAGGAATTTTATCTCTCTTGGGAAGGTCAAAAAGGAAGCTTTCAACTGCAATAATATTATTTTTTGGAAATCCCACAGTAATTACTGAAACAATGAATCACTTTCCCCTAAAAAGGGCCTAAATTTTATTTATGATTAAATGAAAACAATAAAATCAAATTCTTCCACTGAAATATTCAGATAAATACTCAGCTGCAAAATGTAAGGTACCTAATAATACAGCATTAGAAATGGGTCTCTAGTATCTTAACATCCAAAACGGACATGTGCATCGGATAATCTATTTATTAGTCAGCTTATTCAAGGCAGATGTCCTTCACAACAACTGCTGGAAAGCAAAGCAAAAAGAAGTTATAATGTATTTTATGGCACATGTACTATAATATCTCAATTGCATTTTTATCTGTCCATGAATTTTTTACATCTTCAATACAGCTGAATCCTGTGCAATGTGTACATCAGGTTACAGGTCTCTTCCTTTCTTTTATTCACAGAGTTTCAGTGGCTCATTATACCTTAAGAAACTATTCCTGCATGAAGTGTCTGACACAGAGAAGCTGAAATATTAGGAAAAATGCAACAGTTTCTTGAATAAATAAACCAAATGTATGGTAGATAATTCTCAGCATACTTTGAGGTCCTTTATAATCACCGTTCTGTTTTGTTCTTGTCTGATTTTGCTGTTGTTTCTTGAGATATGTATGCACATAAATTAATGTAATTCATCAATATGACAGCTGAATTTTAAATTAGGGCTGTTATTTTTTCAGCAGTTCAGCTGCTCACTTTAATGTCAACAGTGATGCAGGCTTTACATTATGTACTTTTCGTCATCTTTAATTCCAGATTTATGTGGCATAGATGAAGAGGAATGCACATATTCCTCAGTGGAGCAGACATTTTTCTTTTCCAGAGATCTGTCTTAAACAGCACTGTAAGCTCTTCTGGAGTCATAAGACCATCCATGTTTAACTTAATCTTCTGTTGGGTCATCAAAGTGACATGAGAGTTACTCAAAGAGCTGGAAGGGCATGTTTCTGCTTCTGTTCCCTGCCAGTAACCCCGCCTTATGGCAGAAGTTCAAAATTGGTTTTATGACCTGAATCTTCCTGCTTCCGTATATTTGTCTTCTAAGGGAGCCTGCAAAAAACATGCTCACTCATTCTCTTTCACCGACTAATGACACCGTTTTCTTTTTTTATCTGCTGTTATATTTGTCTGCTGGTTTTTTGAGCTATTTGACCTCTGTTATTCTGCCTCCTCTCCTCCATCCTGCCCCTCCTCCCTCCCCACAAAACCCCAAATCACTGAAAAAAAACCCCAAAATCAGGCAGGAAAAACCAACCAACCAACCAACCAACCAACCAACCAACCAACCAACCAACCAACCAAACAAACAAACAAACAAACAAACAACTTACTAAAAAGTGTGAGGAGAAAAGTCTTATCTAAATGTTGTTTTCAGCATTTATGATGTGACTGTAAACTTCCACAACTTCTTTAACATGTTAACCTTTGGAGAAAAAGAGCTACCAATCCCAAACCTCTGGTTGCAGCAAAGGGAAGCCCAGCTCTTTGCCACCTTGAGAGCAAGACCTGTCCAGCTGTCCTAAGGCTCTAAATTTGCTGCAGGTCATGTACCACAAACACGCTGCTGGATTGCAAACACCTTTTCCATTTTTCAGTGGAAGCCGCTGCGTAAGCAATGGTATCAACATTCTGTTTGTTGTGAGAAACACTTTGCCTTCATTTCCATTCCACTGAGCCTACAGCAGAGCCACAGCACATTACTAATGGTAATTTTAAATGAGTAAACTTTCCACAGAACAGCAGCTGTCAGGTTTGCCATATGGGAAAAAACCTCACTCACAACAGAACGTCTATCTAAACTTGGGACAAACAACCTGATAATAGAGTGGCAGCAATAAGCAGCAGTCCAACAGTAGGCTAGAAAAATAACCAAGAAATTAATTATCAATGTAAATAATATTTTTATTTGAAAGTTCTGGATACTTTTACTTGTTTTGAAAGGAACCTTCCTTTCAGCTAGGAAACTGATTCCTGATTTTAGAGTACTGTAAAAGAAAAGGACCTACAATGTTCAGACAAAAGATCCTCAGTTAAAGACAATGGCTATGCTCTGCATACCCTTACAAGCTTTTCCATGGAATGTACAGTGGAACCAGCTATAATTAAATATATGCAGATATTGCAATAATAAGGGCTTGATTAACTCAATTCTATAGGAAGATGCACATTAATTTCCATAATGCTTAAAATTAGATGAGTTCCATCTGAATTTTAACATTTTCCCTTGCCAAATGAAGATGCTAATCGCACTATTCAAATGTTTGAAGAGAGGATTGAGAAGCTTAGTGCAGACAAAAAAATCTATAGTGTTACCATTTTAGCAATACTCATGTGCCCGACGTAACCAATCATGAATGAAGCCCTTTTACTTAAATATTTGGGAAATGTCTAGCACATCTCAACAAACCAGAATATTTTATATTCATCTGCAGAGAATTAAAAAGGAATGGTTGCTTTCTAAATAGATTATAATTTTATTTATTCTTCTTGAGGGAGTAAGTCACCATAATTTGCTTGAATATAATATTAGCTGAATTTTAGATGTTTATCTTAAATCCTTCTTTAGAGAAACCATACATGTTTTGATATCATTATTGACTGGTGGTTATTTTTTGGCTCAAAGGATTTGTTATACATCTGGATGTTGATTCATCTACATACCAATAACTGTTTGATCAAGGCAACATGATACATGATTACAATAATAAACACAACGCTAGAATCAAGATACCCTTTTGAAGAAAAAGATGCTACTTTCCTATGATATTTCTTTGGGTTTGCTCTGCTGCTGTAGCTAAAATCTAAGTTTTATTTACCCTACAGCTTGTTTCTAATCCAGCTTTTGAGGATGTGTTTGGCTTAGGGTTTGTCCTGCTCAAAATTGAGTCTGCTAGCTGTAAATAACTACTGCTACTTTCAAGATCTTTTCAATTCTGGTACTGAGGGAAATAGCCCAGCCAATTTAATTCCCAGCATGTGTCATGAGGGTTAAGCATTTCAATGTTTTGTTTCTTCTGGAGTTACTAGTTCAATGTAGCATGTTTTAGATAATGTCCAATGAGAAGTCTGAGATGATTCCTTACTGTAACAACAAATAAAACACCAAATTTCAGAAGAAAGATTATGCAACAGCATTAGAGAATCAATGTTTTTTTCTTAGTCAGGCTTCTTCTACAACAAGTACAGCTGGTTTTAATCCTGGTATTTTAGATTTCAAAGCCTTTTAGGGTGCCAGTTTTCATTTACACCTTATTCTCCTGCTAAGAGTGATGGTGGGATACATAAAGCATTATTTGAGAGGATGTAGTGGTGATTGCAACCCACTACAGAATAAATCTTTTTTTTTTTTTTTTTTTTTTTTTAATTCCTCCTGGCTTATGTTTCAGCTCATTGATATCAGGTTATCATCAAGTGTCAGACACTTATTAAAAAATCATCATGTCAGAACAAGAACATTGCACCGTAACTGCTATAAAAATTACACAATCTTTGGTTAAATCTTAATCACTGGATTTCTGAACAGACTGATGATGACAGCTATCATGGTGAAAAATGTCATAATTTCTGTTCACAGAAAGACTGTAAACCACTACTCCTGCTGTTACTAGATATTTAGGATGCAGATTGCTATTTTGCATAATTATAGCAGCCACAAAAGATTAAACTTGTACTAAAAATATGTGTCACTATCTAAACACAAAATGTGGACTTTTTTCATTGCTCTTGCTCCCTTCTATTTCTATTCAATCCATATCTCATTCTCTTTCTATTGTGCTGCCTCCGTTCTCTTTCCCAGTCATTCTTTTCTTTGTTCAGTTTTCCTTTATAGTTTTATTATTTTTTATGTGCCCCTGTATTTCGAAATCATTTTTATTTGGAGGAAAAAAGTTCTTTTCAGTCTTATTTTCTATTTTGCATCATTCTCAATTCCCTTTGCTTGTCTCCTGTTTTTCCCCTAGTATTACTTGATTCTCCCCATTTCACATCTTCGGAACTTGAAGTTCTTTGCTTTTCCAGAATTCCTGGTCTTCTGTGCTTCCTCCAACAACTTACCTTGCTTCTTCTTCTAATAATTGATTGAATGTTCTTCTGCCTCCTTCCAATGAAATGTGTAGGGGGGCTTTTTTCAAAATTGTAAAATTTTGAAATTTCCTGTCAAGCAAGGCTCAAATAACTGGAATACTTGCATAGGAGTGAGTGCACCAGCAAAAATCCTTAAGCCATCCACAGATATGTATCCAGTACTCTGCTTGTCTGATAAGGGAAAAACAAGAGTAGGCTGGAGATTTGGATGAAGAAAAGCTAAAGAAAAGACCATTTCGAGTGTTTAAGTTAGATGGTGCTTCAGCAGAAGTGGAAAAGCAAAACTCTGTGACAAGGGGCTGTTAAAAATTTCAGTTCTTACATGAGCAGGTGGACTTTGGATCCAGTCTTCACAAAAACTTTCTTAAATTTTAAGTATTTATATGTTTCTTTCCAATTCTTATCCAATCAATCCTTCATCTACTGTTTCAACTTTTGCCCTTGAGCAAAACCAGGAAATGAAAATAACCTTCCTTGGTCTTTAATTTCGATATTTTAAAATCAATCTAATTATCAATTTACTGTCCTGATAAAGTATTTACAGTTTGCTTATTAATTTTAAAGAACATCAAGATTATCTCTTTAAAGACAATTTAAATGCAAACTATTGTAATTTCCAAAAGAACCAGTGCCCTCAGAATTGAGTAGTTCATTACTTACTTAAGCGTGTAGCCTTCAAAGTTACTTGGTTTAGAAAAATCTATTTCTGCTTTAGGTATTGCATTTGCATGACAGAAAATTACTTTTTAACTTGCCAACTTGTTATTAGTATGTCATATACTGGTTCTGAAATATCAACTCCTTGTTATGCAATTCTTAAACAGAGGAAGATTACAAAATTATACAGATTTCAAGACTTGTCTTGTGGTTCTCTTACTTTCTGCCCTATGTGCATGCTGAAGCACAGAAAGCACACTGGTTTTTTGCTACCTAGAAGAAACCTATAAATCAAATAGAACTTTCAATATCTGGTTGGCACTGGCAATCTGCTCTGACAAACTGCTCTGCAATATGAACAATCTGGTAGCTGAGTAAGAGTCATTATCAAGGTCTTGCATCCTGCACTGACTTCTTCTTAGCAGTTTTAAAAAGATCTGTTAGTACAATCCCTGTTTTAAGACTACAATATTAAAACCCCTGGCTATGAATGTTTAATGTTCCTTAATTAATTTAAATTGTACCAACCATTAGCTTTCTAAGGCGACTGAGACACCAGGGCCTCATAAGTAGCAATTCAGACTGTGAAATGGGAGTTGTGCTCAAGCAAGTAGTGCACTGGTGCCTCCATCTCCACATTCATTGTTGCGCCGCAACATTATTTGGAAAAGAATTTGAGCGACAAATGCCAATCGTGCATCATAGGAGACATGATCCTTTGCTTTATTTGAAGGCCTTTTGACCTGTCTCATGTGCCTGAGCAGAGTGATGTCTCCACTTGGCCATTGCACATCCAGACAGTCTTGGCAGTGTGCTCAGTGGGATTTTTAGACACTGGGGTTTTTTTTCTACAGGGTGGGTGAATTGCTACATGCAACTGCTGTTTCTTCCTACATATGGACCAGTGCCTCCCAAATAGACATAAATATGGATGAGCAGCCAAATTTCTACTCACAAGGTTTCACTTAGTTAAGCAACTGAAGGAAGAAAAGGTCAGAACAAAGGAAATATTAGTATTCAGCTAATGTGACACAGAGGTCGATATACAGCCCTAAATTTCAGACCCTCAAGGGGCTTCTTTGCACATATCATTTAGCCTCACTCTCAGTTCTTCAGTGTCTCTGTGTGTCTGGTGGCATGTGCCCACTGAAAAACAGAAAAGATGGTAGCATTCAAACTCACTAGTCATTCACCAGCTTCATCTCCTAGATGGTCTGTATATGGTGTAAAAATAGAAGGATCTGTTTCTGCAGCCTGTTATACCATCCATTACATGTCTGAGAAGCAAAACGGGGATATTAGTGTATACGTAATATTGATTTTTGTGAAGGAAAATAAATACTTTACATTCCTAATAGGGAATTATGAAGTAAGAATAATATATTATTTGATTTAAAATCTTTCTAATTCAGTACTCTATGAGTTTCTCTGACTTTAGTTCAAAACTCGGCAAAAAACTTATAGCTACAGTCCATATGATCTAGCAGGAGTTCAGGTGGAGATAAATCCAATTTCATGAACTTTGTGCAGAGACAGCAATAAAGCTCCAAAAATATTGAAATTAGGTTTTCTATATTAGACTAGGGATCCCACTGTATTTTTTCCTCCAAAATGACTAATGCACTCTTTCTGGGTTAACTATAGAATTGTTTTTAGATTAAAAAAAAAAAAAAAAAAAAAAAAAAAAAAAAAAAAAAAACCCGAAANTTTGGGGAATGCAGCATTCTGACAGCTTGATGAAGAAAAGGAAATTCTGATGAAAAATAATTTTTTTTTTTTTTTTTTTTTTTTTTTTTTTTTTAGAAATAGAGCAGATCATCCACAATAGAACTGGTGCAGTATCTAGGGCGATATAAAATCATATCCTAAGAAGGTCACTATTATAACCTGTTTTTAACCTTATTTGCATCAGTATGGCATTTTTCTCACTGTCATCTTTTAGTACTCCCTCCAGCCTTATGTTGAAAGAAAACTTTCAGATGATTTAGCTGTGTAATAATATTCCTGAATATTCCAAGCTAACCAGAGAAAGCACGGCACACGGGGCTGGAAAGGCCCCCAAGATGTTGCGCAGTCTCAGTTGGTCTAAGGCAGAGCCAACTGCACCTAAATCATCTCTTGCAGATGCCTGTCTGTTATCTTTTTCTGGAAGCCTAAAATGACAGCTCAGTATGAAATTAGACATCAGGAATTAGTTTCTAACTGTAAGAGTAGGGCAGCAAGGATGTAGCTGCCTGGAGAACCTGCCAGGTGGGAGGTTTTCAACAGTGGGTGAGACAAACATTAGCCAAGTGTGATGGAGTCAGCAGCAACAGAGCCTGCCTTGGGGCAAGAAGATGAATGGAATGAGCTTGTCAAGACAGGAAACAGGAGCTATCTGACTTTGCCCAGTGTCCCTCAGCTCTCTCAATGTTGATTACAATAGCGTGGTGTTTTTCCCAAGAGGCTGTCCATCATCTGGGTCACTTGTGCTGTCTCTCTCCACACATTTTTACAAAGGAAGTTATGTTGTCTTCAAGCCATTGTTGCCTGAAAGTTGGGCTAAATATATGCTCTGTGACTTCCACTTTTGAAAATACTTTAAACTAGCTCTAAATCAGGTGGTTTTGGCCCTGCTGGCAGGTCTCAAATATGATTTTGACTGCAGCTATGCTATTCAAGCCAGGAAGGTTGAACCTCTTTGTGACACTGAACAGTCATCAACAGTATGGTCCTGCAAGGAAAGCTAAAAACACTTTGGGCTGCACTGGCTGCAGCCTAAGTAGCAGTGTGAGGTAAGTGATTAGTCTGGTACTGTGGTCAGGCTTTCTCTACATCCTGTTATTGATCTCCTCTCCTCAGTACAAGCAGACTATCAACAAACAAGAGTCCAGCACACATGCACCAGAATGTTTTGGGGCATGATGTATATATATCTTACAAAGAAAAGCTACAGGAGCTGGATTTCTTCATGCTAAAGCAGTGTGAGGTAACATTACTTACCGTCTTTGTGCATCTAGAAAGGAGCTGTTGAGAAAATGAAGCCAGTGTCTTCTCAGAGATACATACGGGAAGAATCAGGCAGTGGTCATAAGCTACAGCAAATGAAATCCCCAGTAGTCATAAGGGGGAAAAAATGGAGTGCTCTAGTTTAACATGACGAGACAAAGGAAGTTGCTTCTTTAGAGATTTTCAAATCTTACCTATAAAAAGTTCTGAGAAACCTGACATTAGCCCCACCTTCAATACCAGTTTGGCACAGGTAACCTTCAGAGGTGCTTTCCAACTCCAGTCTTTCTGTGGTTCTGATTCACTTATTATGCACTATAGTTATTCTTAGACCATCAGGAAAGAAATATCTTACAGAATCTTGAAACAGCCCCAGCTGGAAGTGGCCTCAGGAGATCATCTAGTCCACAAATATTTCATGGGAAAGAAGCCTAGATTAGATTATCTATCACTCAGTCCTGCTGCATTTTGAAACCTCCAGTGGCGGGGCACTACTACATCCCTGGGGAAGTTGTTTCAGAAACTGATTGTGCCACTGCAGAAACATTTACTTACACCAAGAGGAAACCTCTCTCAGTACAATTTGTGCCTGTTGCCCCTTGTCTACTCCATGCAGCTCTTTGTGGAGGGAAAACCTGTAAAAAAAAAAAANTTACAACCTATAGAATCTGTTAGTTTTGTTTCAATTAGGTTATCTCAGGGTCCTCTGAACTTTTCCTTAAAAGGAAAAGGAAGAGGGTCTCTTGCAAGAGTTTTATGAGGGAAAAGAATGCGCTTTGTCATCCCGAACCGTTTCCTATTCAAACCATACTTTGAGCTGAATTTCTTCTTTTTCAGCTTCTTTGGCCACACAATTATATTTATAATTCCTCTCTAATTCACCATTCCCAACAAAACCTCTGTCTCTTTTGTAGTTATCCTTTAAGTGCAGGAGTAATGCGAGGTCTTCACTCCCTTCCTCAGGGATGAAAGACATCACTCCTTCAGACCTCTCCATATGGGTCAGGTACTCCACCCCTTTGATCACCTTCCTGGCCTTCCTCTGTACCTTCTCCAGTTTGTCCCTATCTTTCCTGAAATGTGGGAGACCCGGATTGAACTCCAGCTGTGGCCTGACCAGCACTAAGAGGAGAGGAATGATCTCATCTGACTCTGCCACTATTGCCCCATGGATCCTGCCTGCCTTTGTTGCTGCAGCCATGCTCTGCTGCCTCAAGCCCAGCTTGTTGTCCCCCAGGTCAGCAAGGCTGCTCCCAACCACACAGACCACAGCTTGTGCTGGGCTTTGTGTCCATCCCAGAAGCAGAGCTTTGCACTTAGTATATGACCTAACTAAAAAAAGAATCCTTTGTATATGAGAACCATTTTAGCCGAAAATGTGTGGGAGGAGAAAATATGAGATGAATATGACTCCAAATTAGAGTGTAAAATAAGATTCAATAGTTCCTAGGGCTCCTGGAGTGTATTTCAGGGTATGATTATTAATAATAATAACAATAGTAATAACTCCTGCAACTTTCTTTTAGTATCACATTTGTTCTACATTGAATAATAATAGAAATTTTAGGCTAATTTTGAAAGGATTTGATGTAATCTGAGTATGAGCTAAAAAACTAGGGTTATGCAAAAAAAAAAAAAANCAGGGTTATGAAAAAAAAAAAAAAAAAAAAAAAGAAATCAGTCTTTTAAACAATACTGCACTAAGAAAATGATCGAGTGTTCTAACTACTCTTCAGCTTATTTTCCAGAATTCTCAGTCTTTTCTCAGTGCCATGTTTTATTAGGAAAAGGTAACTGAGCAACTTAATGAATTTGTTACATATAATGCTTGAAAGAAAATTATAATCATCAGTCAGAAGTGCTCTTCACTCTTGTAATCACCATCATGTGAACTCCAACGACCTGTAATTGACCAATAGACATGGTCGATAACTATGATGGACTTTTGCTTTAATGTGGAAAGTTATGCCAATGACACTCCTTGTAGTAGTTATGCTTCTTCTGATCAAAACATACATCTCATGTCTCAAAGATGATTTTAGCTTTTGTGTTAGAAAGATTACTCTGCTTCTAAGAATGAAAAATTGCTTTTTTTTGAGGTCAATCTGTACTACTATAGTGCAGTAGAAATTACTATTGTGGCTAATAACAGCAAAATTAAATGCATAAATCATATTTTTATACTTATGCAAATGCCAACAATATCTCTTACATTTAAAGTAATTAATTAACTGGTATCTTTACTGGAATAAAATATAATTTTAAAATAAAAATAACAAAAATTGCAATATCAAGGTTGAATTTATGGTTTTAAAATTAAAAAAAAAAAAAAAAAAAAAAAGCAGCATGTAGTCTTGCAGTTTTCAAGTGAAATAGGGGCTTCTCTCCTTTCTCCTTCCAAATTTTCAAGCACCATAATGTACAAACTGCATGTTTTTTGGTTCTGATATGCTGGATACACTGTGCACCGTCTCCCTTCCTGTGAACTGTCTGTCCTTTCTTGCTGAAAAGCTTCAGCAAAGGAAAAGCCTTTCTTCAGGTAGAGAGTCCATTTGGGACACGACACTTTCCACTGTCTTCCTTCTCTCTACTGATGATGTGTAAGTGAAGGGACAGTTTTTCCATATGAATACTTACTCTTTTACATACCTTTGACACTCAGGAAGTGTTTCTAGAAACCGTCACATTATTCTATCAGCCTGGTAACAATCATATCTCTCACAAGCTTTTCTCATAAATATATACGAGATTTTCCATTTAAATCTGTGAAAAGGTAGTTTTTATGTTGTTTTTTTTTTTTTTTTTTTTTTTTTTAATAATAAACAGCATTTTTTTTGTACACTTGTCTCCAGAAAATAAATGCTGCCTGTTTTATCTGAGAAGCTTTGGCATTCCTGCAGTGAAAATCATTTATCTCCTTTGAAAATTGCTTTTGGTTTGTAGAAGAAGTTAAATGAAGCTGAAAAGGTTCAGTTGCACTGTGAATTGGCAGAAATATTTTTCATTTGCTTAGATTAGTTTGAATTTTCTGCACATTTCTGACAGAAGAGTAAAAAGACTGCACATAAGTGGGCATATATGCTATATTTGTAAGCTTGGCTTAATATCTGGTACAGTAAACACCATATCTAATACATTTATAACTTTATATTATTTTTGTTTGATATAAATTGAATGTCTTGTACAACATTATTTAATGTTGAAGTCTACAAGGAGAGCTGGAAACTGAAAGCTGAAGAGACAGTATTAAAACCACTATGATGCAATGCCAGGTCCCAAGTCCCAGATCTGAGCTGACTTTTGGATTCTGCTGATGTTGCACAGCTACAAAAGTTAAGAATGTTACACTGGAGGAAATTATGTTCAATATTTCCAAAACCAAGTACTTGAGTGGGTACTCGGGTTACTGAGTAGTTTGGGGTTTGTGTGGGATTCAGTGAAAAGGTGAAGCACAAATACATGCATATTTTAGCCTACATAGATTGCAGAAGAATTTCTGCTAGCTTCTCTCAGCAGTGTTTGCAGCTCTGATTTGGATCAGAATAATGGAATGGTTTATTTCCATACTCTCTAAAATAATAAATACAGTAATTTATAGTCTTTTGGCCTGGGGTGGGAGAAAAAAATGCATTGGCAAGAGGTAAATAATATTTTTCCCCATTTTACTGATGCTGTAGTTTATAAATTCAGTTAGATTCTATGGATATGTATGCATATGGAAGCCCATATGGAGAATTTCTTTTTAATGAGTGTGTGCACTTCCATACATTTTATTGTGATAATTTCCAGCAAGTTATCTAAGAAACATGTATCTCTAAGCCTGTGCATAGTCCGTATTATTTCAGCAGCACTGTTTAAAGCATTCAGTCAGGTTCATGGCCACATCCTTTGCAGTGATATTTTAGGGTGCAACCCAGTACTGGCTGAAGCAAATTAAGAAATGTGCCAGTGATTTTAACTCAGACCCATCACTGTATCCTGTGATTTTTGTCTAGGCTGCCTCATGAAAGGCTGAAAAATCAGTAGCAATTTGGAGGCACAGCAAGCACCCATGGTAACCTGCATCTTGATGAGCTGCTTCCAGACCGCAGAAGCGTTTCACCTGTACATCCTCAAAGACAGCTTAATTTTGTCTCAGTGGGGTCAGCAGCAGTGCAGCCATAGAAACAAAGTAGTCTCATGGGTGAGATGGAAGCCTGTGAGCTAACCTTACCCATTATCCAGAGGTGACTCTTGAGAGCAGATCCAGACTTGGATTAAATTGGAGATGGGAAAGTCTAGGAGTGCAGAGCAAGACCTACACTGCCTAAATGTAAACCCACCTCAGTAGTCCTCTCACTCACCACCTTGTCAAGACGCCAATTTAATGAGTCAATTTGAAAAGCTACACCATCTCCCTCTCTCCAGATAAAAATATTCTTTGAAGACTATTTGAAGGAAGCTGAAAGGAGTCCTAAACTTGATTAAATTGGGATAGAACGATGATACTGGGTAGTCCAGGGAAAAGACTAAAAAGTTACTCGAATCTGATCTAATGTGGTAGTAGCACCAGCTGTACACTGATTTCTCATATGCAAAATTTGTGAAGTGACAAAAAATATTCATATCTCACAAAGTAGAAAGACCTAAGAAGTTTATTAATGTATTTCACTAATATTTTTGATTGAATACTTCACTCTGATACATTCTGTCTTGTGTGTAATGAATAAATAACTGTTTGACCATGCATTAGTGGAGAATGTGAATTATTTTCCTTTTTCCCTTTAAAATAATTAGGTGAAATTTTATTTCAACTACATTTTCTTCTCTTATTATCACAGGAGTATCAAAACTTTCTTAATCAAATTATCTCTATTTTCTTCCAACTTAGTACTGAGCAACCCAGATAACTTCATTCCAAAGGATCCACCACAGGTAATGATAACTCTCTAAACCTCCGGGATATCACTCAAAAAACTGTATGTACATCTTCCACACCACAGAAATGAGTCTTTAATCTGGATGGTGAAGAGATTTACCTAGGATTGTTAAAAAAAATTTGGACATCTGCCTCTGGAATGCCCATCCCTATGCATACAAAGGAAGACTAAATTTTCATTAATACCTCTGAGTTACTGGTGCTAGAATTGTCCAGAGATGCTACAGGAGGCTGCTTGTTTGCCAGCTGTATTGAAATGTTTTTCCTATTAATAAATAAAGCAGTGACACTTAGGCTGTTGAAATAGGCAATAGACATAATGAAATTGATCAAAGTGTAGGAAATATACCAGATTCTCCCTGTAGCCCACCATGGATTTTTTTTTTTTGCCAATTCTTTATCTATTTTTTACTATTTTATATTGAGATTCAGATTTTAAAATTAATTCTGATACAAACAGAAACACTGCGAAATCCACTACTTGCTGCATAGACTATTTCTAAAGTAATTTCTTTCTCTATAAAAGGCAAAATCACTGTTCAGTATTTAGATGTGGAAGCTATAGCCAAGTTGCAAGGATTCCTCAGGTTTCATGTTGCATACATCAGTGTTGGGTGAAACCAGGAAGAAAATGATTCCCTGACAAATTATTATATTCCCTGGATAGCTTAAAGAAAAATGCCCTAAAAGCTTTAAAAAAAAAAAAAAAAGAAAAAAGAAAAAATAGTTAATAGTCTTTATATTTACCTGCATGGGTCAGCATCAGTGAGTGAATATTAGAATAAACAAAGCTACATTTTTTACAGGTAATAATACCGTAATAGTTTTGGTTTTTTTTTTCCCTAATTTTTAACCTAAGAGATAATACATGACACCTTCATGGATATTCAGTTGGGTTTGAAATATGCAATCTCTACAATAAATTAAAATTTTTTTCTCCTAAAATCTTATTACTCTACCCATGATTAACTTCAGTGCCTTACAGTAACTTGTAATTGAATTAATCCAGCGCACCATTTAATCACATTGTATTCACTCAAAAAAATCTTAAGGCATCTCTATTTTTCCTGAGTTTATCTAATGCATTTTGGACTGTTCCTTTGCTCTGTTGACCCCTGACTCTGTGCTTGCAACTGACTCTTCAAGATTAGTAGACTGCAGGTTTTTTAATAGAGATGGAGAGAGATGGGCATGTTGCAGACAGGCTTTCCCTAGCCTGTGTGCTCTCCTCTGCTCTAGAACAGCCTTCAATGGGGACGAAGACAAAAAAAGAGTTCTTGATATGGCTGTGATGAATCTCAAACACTGCTTGCCACCATATTAAAGGAACCTGTCTCCATATTTGGTGTCTTTTGCTATTGGCAGCATTCTCTCATCGCACTTGCCTCTGAATGGATATGGCAGAGGCATGTTTGCTTTCAAACTTTTCTGTGGCCATCTACAAATAACAGACCCACTTTTGGTTTCAGTCTTCTTTGTAAAGGGTAACAAGCTGAGTATGGAAAAGCCCTTTAAAATTATAAGCATCAAGCTTTAAAACTCAGGAGTTTTACTCAGGAAATTGCATCTCCACAGAGTAGTGTGTGCGATCTTTGAAGCTTGTTTCTTTTCCTCAAAGATAAAGTCTAGAATTTCCATCCATTTCCCATATTTATTTTCTGTTATGATGAACTGGGGACAAAAGTTCAGACTTGACTTCACAGTATTCTATTCCATTTTCCTTGTTTGAAACTCAAGCTTTCTACTTGGGTACTTGGGTGACTATTTTGGACAGACTGCTCTAGTATTTTTATCTTCATAGGATTTTGAATTTAATGATCATAATATTGCAGTCACACAGTCCGTAGGGATTTTCCTTCAGATACCAACCCAAAAAGAGCTATGATTAGAAGTAGGGCAGGCATTATTTTCTGTACCTGCATTGAAGTCTGCATTGAATGGAAAAACTTGATTTAAAGTATGGAATTACTCCACTCGATCAAATAAGTATTGCCCTTGTTTTCAGTGTTCACTCATTATTTTTTCCTCTTTCTTTCTGTTTGGCTGAAAGGGTTTCCCACCGCCTTGGGAAATAAAAAAAAAAAGGCAATCATTATGCAGCTACAATAAAAGATTTCCTCACCCACTAACAAAGCTGAGGCATTTCCATTTCAATCACAGAATAAAGAAAAAAGTGAACCTGGAACTGAAAACATATTTCCTTGCAATGATCACTAAGACTGGTAGTCACTCTTGCTGCTCTTGCTTCCTTACTTGCTTCTCCTAGGGTCCACAACACCTTATTTCACTAAGGAGAAACAGATATTTCTACAACTCTTGGCTATGATTATTTGTGTGGAGACAGCAAGGGTTCAGAGAAATTGGTCCTGTATTGTGAGAAGGACAACCCTGCAGTGAGAGCACAGGCATATGTTTATAGCATTACTGCTCTGCCTCCCACTCAGCCACTTGATGCAAGCTACTTTGGCATATTGCTGTCTGTGAATGTCATGGAAAATACTGTCTGCCTGCAGGATACCAGCTAATACGTTTATGATATTTAAACACTCTTTCTGTTATTTCTGCCTGGGGTTTATATTTTTTTTAACTAAAAATGACTAAAAAGAAAGTGCGTTGTTCTTCACTCCAATAACAATATGTTCTGATTTAAATAAATAAAAGATATTACAGACTATCAGTGTAAGACTATTTATTTAGATTTCTACAACTAACTGTCTTAACAGCTAATAGGGATTTTTCCTGCAAAAGAATGTAAAATGGGGAGGATATAAGGACTTTTATCTCCCCTTGTCCCACACATTGTATGTGACTTTAGTTATAATCATAATATCCACACAGAAGGACAGACAAAGGACAGCTTGTCTCACATCCTCAGAAACACACCATCTGAAGGAAACTGAAGAACCATCCTCAAAGGATGCATATTTCAGTTTAGATAAGGAAGGTGGGTTTTTATTGAGCCTCTCTCTTTTCTTCACTCGCAGCAGTTTAGGATATGTTGTGCAGCAGTTTTAGAAGTCTAGGATCCCCCAGTGTGAAAAAAGGCACAACATATCTTTGACCAGCAGATTCAGTCTAAGGGGCCAGGCTAGAGTGAATGTACAGCAAAAACCCTGAGGTGTGTATAATATGGATGACAATGCCACAGCAACAGTAGTTTTGCTCTCAAGACCAGTTTTTATCAGGACATGCTGCTGTTGTACTTTTGTGGGACTGATGTAGACATAGACTCTGTTGTACAAATCGTAGGAAACACTGGAAAGAAGGGGATGCATTGGGGACTTTCTGAGCATGTATTTCTGCATCAGGAAACCCAACCAAAATTGTAGAAAAAGCTGTGTTCTGCGTGTTGTGTGTGGAACAGTTTCTCCTTTACCGATTCAGTTTTGACAAATCTAAACAATGCTTTGTCATGTTCTTCATAGTGTCTCTTCACTTTCTGCTGGCTGATAATCCCTTTCTCCTTGCTTCTTTGAAGAGGCATCCAGCAAAATTACTTAGCTCTGTTATGGCACTGTTAGGCTGGCACTGGGAAAAGCCTTCATTTCATGGGCTCATGTTTTAGTGTTCACCATGGCCGGGCCACTCTACTGTTACCTTTTCATGACAGTCCAGTGTTGTTTTACCTGAGGGGCAGTAGCCAGAACATTTTGAAAAGATCCGGAAAGTCAAAATTGTGATTTGTATTGAACCCATTAATGTCCATGGGCAAAGGAAAGTGGGTATGCCAAATTGCTTTGCAAAGGTCTGCAGGATAATTTTCTTTCTTATTTTTCCTATTAGCTAATCTTATCTTTTTACGCTAGAGGAGGAACATTATCCTAAAGGTGATTTAAGCTAGTTATCTTCTAATTTCTGGTTTTATATCTAAAAGCCTGAAGGTATGACCATGCAGTAGTTATTATATATTGTTTTGTAACATTATCAGTCAAACTGCTGTATTATTTGCAGTACTGAGAGTCTTGTGAATTTGTTTATTGATAAAAGCCTTTGGGAGTCCTAAATATTTCTAGCATGCTCTGAATAAGATGGAAGAAGGAAGAGGGAGATAAGCTATAAACAAAGACTCTCATTTTAGTGTGGCAAGTTGTGAGTCATCATTAATTACTGAAAGCAAGGCAGGCATCAAGAGATGTACTTATGAAACATGGCTAAATGTTGGTAATTGTGGGCCACAGGCAGAGATTTAAAATTGTTCACTTACAGAGAAGGGCAGAATTTTTACATCTTAGTTAGACAGCATGAAATTAATCTTTCGCTATATATGGAATTTATTCAGCCTTTGTCTCCCTGTCTCAACAAGTAGGAAGCTATTAAATATAAATAATTTTTAAAGATAGATAAATAAATACACATACACAAAAAAAAAAATAAAATCAAAAGTAGAGTCTTTGGACCAGTTTCTTTTTGAACTACCAACAATGGCTTATTGGATCTGTAATCACCATTCTCAAGGAATTCTGTGCTTGGACACAAAAAGGGTGTATGTTTAAATATAACAAATTTTTTTTTTGATTCTGACCAGTAACTCGAAATACTAAGTGAAAGAGTCAGCAGTAACTATAAAATTTAAGTCCTTCTTGTGTGGGTTTATTTGGGTTTTTGTTGTTTTGGTTTTTTGGGGGAGGAGGTTTACTTTTTTTATAATTAAATGCCATTTCTCATTGTCTGAAGCTGTGTGTTCTGCAGTATGAACTCCACGTGTTATTGAATCATTAATCTCTTATTTTTTTTCTCTCCTGAACTTTAAAAGAGGATTGTAGGATTTTCTTCAAGGGCTACATTTTTCACAATGAATTTTCTAAGAGATTTCTCTTCAGTAACATGTGGTAAAAGAAACTGAAAGAGTTTATAAGAGACCTGAGATTAAATTGAAAGTCATACAGTCTCTGGTCATAAGTGTTCTAAAACACTGTGCTTAAAAGTGATGTACAAGATCATAAGGAAATCAAAATTGGTCAGCTAAATAGTTTCTGAATGCAAGTGCAGAACAGTTTGAAAAGATCCGGAAAGTCAAAATTGTGATTTGTATTGAACCCATTAATGTCCATGGGCAAAGGAAATAAGGAAATCAAAATTGTTCAGCTAAATAGTTTCTGAATGCAAGTGCAAGTCTGTTATGGTAGATTTGAGCTTAATTTGAGCTTAATGTCCTTCATTCAAAATTCTGATCATTCTGATGGCATATGCACGCTAAACAATAAAAACCAAAACTAACATGAACAAAAACACCAAGGAATAGTCTACTGATTGCTAATTTGTATTGCTATTCTTTTCTTCATTAAAGGAAAGGACTTCTAAAAAAATGAAAAAAATTGTTTTTTTTTTTTCAGTAATGAATCTCAAAGTGCTTATGGCAAAGAGGCATAAATTCCAACTCTGCAGTCCATTTTTATTTAGCATTTTCAAACACTGAAGTTTAAACACGAAGTTTGGTGTATTGAAAAAATGATGTCTTAGTGGGACCATAGGAAAAAAAAAGACTTTGTGTATGAATCATCACAGAATGGTTTGAGTTGGAAGAGATCTTAAATATCATGTAGTTCTAAATTCCTGCCATGGGCAGGGACATCTACCAGAGCAGGTTGCTCAGAGCCCCATCCAATCTGGCCTTGAACACTTCCAGGGATGGGGCATCCACAACTTCCCTGGGCAGTTTTCCAGAACCTCACCACTCCCACAGCAAAGAACTTCCTCCTAAAATCTAATTCAGAACTATTCTCGTTTAGTTCGAATTTAACCCTTGCTGTCTTGTCACTCCATACTCTTGCAAAAAGTTTCTGTCTTCCTCTGTAAGTTCTCTCCAGGTACTGGAAATCTACATTTAGGTAACCCCAAGACTACTTTTTTTCCAGCTGAACAACCCCATTTCTCTCAATCTTTGCTTGTAAGAGTGGTGCTCCATACCTCTAATCATCATTTAAATCAAGCAGATACAGAAGTAATGAAACAAATTATATAAATGTATGTTGTGCATTCTTCCAAAATTTACAAAACTAACAAAAGATTTACAGTGAGAATGTGCAGTGTTATTCAAGTTAATTCTGTTTTCCTATGATTAATGAACTTATGTGGTTCATTAATACACATGCATAAACATATTTTTTCCTATTAGGAACAAATTTTAAATATTACAATAGTTAAACTGTGTTAGATTTCCAAAGGATACAATTATGTTGTCTACCTGCAGACAGGTGCTATAATCTTGAAGTCTCTCTTCTGTTATGAACTGTTCTTTAGTATGTGTCTTGACTTAAGGTTTTAGTTTCTCTTTAATACATTAAAGGAGAATAATGAAATATTGTTTGGAGGGAGCACTTTTGCCCAGTCTAAATTTCTCCTCTCTCTAATAGATGGGAACAAGTTGTCCATGAAATATCCTAAGAAAATCTTTATATTTTAATGAAAGTCATCAAAATGAGATTAGTCTAAGCTATCAAAAGACAAAATGTAATCCTTTACCTCTCACCTTGGGACTTTTTTATTTAACTTGTGACGTTAAATATGAGGCACCTTGATGTATCCCTGAGTGTATCTAAACCCAACTGAGAGCAAAAGACACTTCCCAAAGTAATTCCTTGAAACTTTGACCTTATTTCTGCACTCAAGTTTCATGTTTTTAAGTTAGCCATACTATACTCCAACTCACCTCACTTTTTCAGGCATGCAGAGTGAGGTGAAAAGAGTATAACACTGCCTCTCTGAAAGAGAATCTGATAATGATTCTGTCATATGATTGATGACATTAATATAATTAGGGCAAAATATGTAATGTCATGTGTTTCCCAATTTCTTCCTCATATATTTAATATGAAAATGTGAGTTTGTTAACTATTTTACCTGGATGTACAGTAATTGTGTGTTATTTCAAAAGTGCTGCCTGAAAAGCAAAGAGCTTTGTTTAGCAGACATGCTCAAAGAAACAAATGGCTTTTAGGAAAGTAAGTCCTGTGCATCTTCAGTGAAAGTCACAAAATTTGGGGAGGAAATTATATTTTATAATATTATCTTCTATTTAAATTTATTATATTTTTTTCTCTTTGATGATAATATAAATTGGTGACTAAAATCCATACAATATTGCTTCATATATTTGTCTGGTTCATCTATAATTTCTAATATGTATTTATTGGCTTTCATGAACAGATATGCCATAACTAATCCAAATTTCCTGTCTGGTGCAGTATCTGTACCACATTTGTAAGTAGACAAATGCTGGTAAAAAAAACCTTGCAGTTCTTAACTCCATGAAGGTTTAAGGTGCTGTAACTGCTTAGAAAAAAAAAAGGTCAGTTTTTAAACAAGACAAGGTTTATAAGTAGGTATGGTTGGAAATTTTGGACAAGCTTTTGGGTACATGAAATCATCATCAGTTTGAAACATATATGTGTATGTATGTAAGTTTATAAAAACTTCTATCCATACTAATCAGTCCAACAGAAGATATTAGCTCTGCCTATAAATTGTCTCCTGTGCTCTTAAGCATGGATCCCTCTAGTTTTGTATTCCTTTTATGAGGTTCATAGTTGATTCTTTTAAAACACTTTCATAAAACTTACTATAATGTATTTTGTTAGCAGAGCAGAGTATTCTTTTCTCTTGTGGGAATTGCATTATTTTGATTGCTAGAAATTAGAGCTGGAGATAACAGAACTTATTAATCAGTCCTTTTATGTTCAAAATCTTGACATTATAAAAGCAACCTTAAAGGTAGATATTTGAGTGAAAGAATGCCTTCTAAATATTTCTCTATAATAACCCTTATATTTTAAAGATATCTAATTAATATGCCAATTAGCAAACTATATATTACATATGTAATCTACACAACAAGCCAAGGTTCCATGCTTTATTTGTCCATTATAGCTAAATCTGCATATAAAGAAAAGTACCATTTATAGGTACCTTAAGATCAGAACAGTACTAGCTCAGTTCAAACATAGACATTTTAATAAATATATTTGTATTAGGAAATAAAGTGCAAGTTGTACATGAAAAGCAAGCTCAATGTTTAGGCTTAACATAAGGAAACTTTGCATCTTAACATTAAATTCATTCAGCTTTTTGTCAAGGGCAGTCATTCCTGTGCCATACTTACCTCTGCAGTTATTAACAATTCTACATTACTAAAACTTACTTTGTAATTTATGCATTTATGTAGGTTTTTCTTCATTAAGTTATTAGCATTAAGTCATTAAGTATTTAGATAACTCAGATTTTCTGCATCTTCCACATCAGCACAAATCTCAAGGCAAGAGAATTAAATCAGTTTTGCTATGCTGAAACCTTATGCCAGCAGTCCTGATGTAGCCTCTGTGAACCCATTTCTTTCTTTTCAGGGAAGAAAAGTCTTACATAAAAATTACTATTTTACCTTCTATATTAAGTGTTGCTACAGGATATACTTATTAATTGAAAAGTTCCAAAAGTTCAATAAGATAATTTAAAAAATTAAAGATGTGAGACATAATAGGTAATACAGAGGAAAGCATAATAAAATGATATTACTGTGCTCTTTTGCAAGTGTTGTTTGAAGTCAAGGTAAACATGCAAGGCTATAGAGCAGTTTGGCATTGTGTTTCTAGGTTTTTGTTGTTTGTTTGCATTTTTTAAAATGCAGATGTCTTCCACTGGCTCCCTCATCACCCTAGGATTAATCCCATCTCATCCCATAGATTTGGGAGAACCTAACTGACCTTCTTAGGCACAGAAGGTCCCTAACTGCCTCCTCCTGGATTTCAGGGTGTCCACTCTGCTCCCCATCCTTGTCTACCAGCTCAGGAGGCCAGTTTTTCCTGAGAATAACAAGCCTTACTCTTAAAGAATGAGAAAAAAAAAGGTATTAATTTCCTCAGCCTTTTCTTTGACTTTGGTGACTATA
>VWZN01016673.1:238040-258713 GCA_013396955.1 Regulus satrapa
TTATTCATACTTGTAACTTCATTAGTGCCTGAATTAAGTATAGCATTCCTTTCTTGGGTCTTGTGTGCATTTGTGAATCAATACAAGCTCTGAGAATGTAAGCTAGATGCTATCCCAACTTTTATGTCTTTAATAGAGTTAGTGCCTTAATTGAACTTCAGCTGTCTAAAAGTTAGACATCTAGGTTATTCAATTCAAGACAATATTAGGCATCTAGATTTTGTCAATAAATATTGAACATCTCAGTTTTCTTATCCCTGCTGCTTCAAGTCCTTGTCCTCTGGATGCTTTCACTGCTATTAAAGCTAGATTGAACAGCAAGCTTTGACTAACCTTTAAAGGGTTAGAATTAAGTGAGAGAATTCTCTCTTTGATTTGGATTCTATAAGCTCTTGGTTTACCACTGTGCCTATTTCAAGACATTGGAGAATTGGACTGTAGATTGTGTCAGTTAAGGTTTAGGGTTAAAACTCATCAAAAGACCAATATATATCAATGAGATGACAAAAAAATAAAAACCAAAGAAAACAAAACCAAAAAAACCAAAACCAAAACAAAACAAAAAAATCAAACCCCAAAGTTTGTTTGCCATGCTGGTTTTGGAACTGAACGAGATAATTTGTGATTAAATAAAAGCTCCAAGTTTTTTGTTTAGAAGCTGCAAATATACAACATGTTTTCATATAAACTGTTCTGGAGTAAAAGCTCACAAGATGCATTTTGTGGACTAAAATATAAAGAAAAAATAACTACAATGAAATCTAAGGAGAAATACTTGAGCAGATAAAAAAAAAATCTTATCCTTTGCAGCAAAGATACAAGAGTCCCATAAAAAGGCAGCTATGTTTCTGTGCATATCAACACCTGGTCAATCCTCACTGAAGTATCATCACTGTAATTCCATTTTGCAACTAATGATCCTCTTCTAGAATCATTTCCTTCTGGAAACATTTGGAAGCTGGCAAAGTTTCCAAAGCCAAGTTGGAAACCTGGCACTTTAAAGACACGAGATCATCACATTGTACCTGAGCTGTCTTGAAGGGGAACAGCAGCCACATAATCAACAAGCAGAAGAACATGGTGTTAATTACAGTAATTTTAAGGGATAAATTTCTTAACTCAGATGAAGTCAAGAAGTGTTTTGCAAAATGAATTATTTTATGCACTGCAATTTCCTCAAGATCAGGCTTTTTAATGTTTAGTAACTAAAACCACTGGATTAAATTAACCCCTGCTGCTCGACAATAAAAACTGTGCTAGGGTAATCTATTTATTTTAAGACAATAAAGCTTATGTTCTTTTTATAGAAGCTTAAACTGTCTATATGACAATATTTCTTTATTTCAATTCTAAGGATCCTCTAGATCAGTAAAAGCTTCTTGCACATTTAAATTGAGGTTCATTTATGTTTCAGATTGCAAGTGTGATTTTATGAGGTACTTCAAATATCAGAAGAGGAGAAAGAACAAGTTTTGTTGTCTCTGATAGATGCCTTTGGAGAGAGCTATTGGTGTTCAAGTAGCAAAATTATTCTCAGGGAGATTTCTTTGTTTGATCAAATTGCTCCTACCATATCATCTGAACACCTCCATCACTCCTCTCCTCCTTCCAGTTTCCAAAACACATATTTTGTCTATATTTTCATTAACAACTTTATCATCCTCTCTAAATGAAATTACCATTTCTAGTAGGCTCTTGGCCTGCCATTTGCACATAATTGGCTGGATGGACACCAAGGCCACTAAAAGTGTGTGCTTCATGTACGTTTTTTAGGACTTGAGTGTTGAGAACTAGAGATTTGAGGCTTTCCATACATTCAGCAATTTTCCCTTGTTAACAAGTTGGTTGTGCCTACCCAGACTGCCATCCCCTGTGGCACCTTGATGCCTGTTTTTAAAAGTAGCAATATACAGACAATACCTTCCACCAGGCACTGCTTAGTATAAACTAGGAAATGGCACCTTGGAAAAATTACATCTTTAATAACATTTCACATTTTTGTTCCCCAGGCTGATGTCAGGGTGTGCTTCAATAACAGTTTTGTTAGGACAATAAAACAGCAACCATCACCCTTTTTTTTTTTTTTTTTTTTAAGTCCTTTTGACTGCCAGAGGGAATGCAGTAATTACACTTTCTGATCTACATTCAGAAGTTGATGTCAGCACTTGGGCTCAAGGTCCTTTCAGAAGTGGGCATTACCACATGGCAGGGACCTGCTGATGGCAGGGAACCTGAAGGGATTGTTTTTCTCTACAGTTATCTGAAGCATTTATTGGTACAATCTTGTGTTTCTAATTCACTGCTTCACAGGAGCAACTTTTCAGGGTGGAAATGGTGTTTAGAAAATTACTACTACCTTGAAGTCATTGAATTGAATTTATTCCAATGGGAGAAGTGATAATTTGCTAATGGTTGACATTTATACCTTAATTCTTCTACACAGCCACCTAATCTGTTCCTCTTTCTTTCTAAGGAATGCTGTAGTTGCCCATCATAACTTCTAATACTTTAAAAAAAACCCGCTTTTCATTTGTCTTTTTAGTAATCTCTACTACTCTATTTATACTTTTAACAGCACAAGCTCAGAGACTAAGTTATTTTTAAAATCCCATTTTCTCTGCAGTTGCTAGACTTCACTGTAACATGCCTCTGTCTCCTTTGTGTGGGGTTTTTTGTTTGGTTGGTGTTTTTTGGTTTGTTTGGTTTTTTAAAGTTATTTTGTATCACATTGCATGAAACACAAGTTGTTTCTAGTTCTTCCTGCCACCTGAATGAAAGTTTAGGAAATGTTTTTTTAGGCAAGTTGTTGTTGGTACAGTAAAGCCTAGCATCAACAAGTTAAATTTTCTGTTTTGCCCACAAATTAACATAGATTCTTTGTACTACTGCTAAGGACAATATGTCTGATGTAGAAGTTGTCTGGACTTAGCATCAAGCTGCGTCTCAGCTGACAGAGAAAGCAGTAAAAGGGTGAGGGAGGCATCTCCTCTGTCAAATAGCAGTTCTCCAAGAAATGAAGAGCGAGCAAAATTATCTCTAATCTCTCCCTTTTGAAAGGCACTAATACAGCACAATGTTGCATGCCCTTTGTATAAACTATATTTGCTTTTTAAGAGCAGCTAATAAGTGACATTAGTGGATGCTTGGGCATCATCCTTCCTTCATAGATTACCATAGCCCCAGTCATATACACACACATGCTTTGCAGACAGCCCAGATGAGATCTAATTCTACCCAGTCTGTCTTTGCATTATGTATGACCTTTTTATACACGCACAAAATTATCCATATTTAATGTTGACATTAGCTCTGGTCTTCATTGAAAAAATCCTAAATAGATTAAATCTCAAACTGCTTCCTGAGACTGAAGGGAGACTTCAGACCCACACATCACCACCTTCAGGTTGAGCAACCATTTATACTGTTAAGAAGCATGTCTGTTTGTGTCATAGAGCTCACCTCTCAAAGCTCTTGAGCTGTTTTTCCTTTGCTTCTGGCATTTGAGCCACAGTCTCTTGGTTCTCCCTTGCAGGCTGGTGGGTTAACCTCTGTCCCCATGTCTCTTCCAAATAATGGCAGTGTTTATATGTGCAAGTGGTTCCTGTGATGCCCTTTGTATTGTCAGAGTCAGCTAAAGTTCTGTCTAATGTGTCTATCTCTCTTGTGCCTTATTCCTTTACAAATTGTGTAAATTTACATTTTGAAGGGAGTGACTTAGCTGAAACAACAAAAGAGGCCAATAATCTCCTGTAGGACACTTCAGATTTGGATTATTCCATCATTTCCTCTGGGTCATTAGGGGTCCTAACTTGGAGTCTGCTAGCTGTTGTGAGTCCTGTTATACCAGTCCTATACTCCTAATGGTAACAAGCTGGGTTCCCTTAAGTAGTGTTACATGTTCTATTCCCTATCCTTAGCTATCTCAGCCTTAGGTATTTAAGCAGAAGTCTAAAGTCTCTTTTCTAAACTGATCCTTGTTATTATTTTGCTAATTACAAAGACTATCTAGAACCACGTTATCTTTCAAAATAACCTTCCTCAAACAGACAAACCATCATGATTAACTTCCACACAAGACTGTGCCCGTCTTGACACTGTCTAGAATTTTAAAAAAAAATTAGCTCTTTATAGTACAGCTATTTAGATCTGAGCTTGTTTCGTAGATACCTTTTGTACTCAGTAGAGAAAAATAGGCATTTCTGGGCAGAGATTCATCTCATCTAAATATAAAATAGGTCAGATGATTACATTCTTGGATTGGGGTGAAATGAGCCCAAATAAACTTCAGAGACTATTTCAAGGATCTGACGCTAAATCTGGATAATGCAAATGTCACATAAGCTTGTACCTCAAGTAAGTGAAAAGACATAGTCACTTCCTAATTCCTACTAAGGATGACTCAGAAAATGCAATAAAGAAATAGGCAGTGAGCTGCCACCAAGTCAGTGAAGCCCACAAACCACAGGGAACTGGAGGCAGATAGGCTGTCTTTGTTTGCAAATAATGTAAGCCTCAGACAGACATTCCTCAAGAGGATCTCCTGCTTGGTGGTCAGCTACTGCAGCTGGAGCAGAGGATTACAAACAAAACAGCAGGTGGAGAAAGCAGCAGCCCTGATGGTGAACAGTCTCTGCTGAGCCCTGAGGACAAAGCTACACCTTCCTGCTCTTACAACAAAGGACAAGGTATCTTTGCTACATGGAAACAGCATTCATTCTCCCTAGACTAAAATTGCTAAGTGGGCATGGCAGCTCATTCTTTGAAACATGATGCATCCATTTCCTCTGTGTAAACATCTTTATTCTGTTAAAGAGGAAAAGGGGAAATTTCCTTTTCCTCTGGGGGAAATGCTGTCCTATTTCTATCTAATACCATCCTCAGAAATGCATACAGTAGCAATAATCATTCCAAGGAAGGGAGAGGGATTTTTACGGCTCTACTTAAAATGTTCAAACTTCTACATGTTGAAGGGTAAGGTTATTAAAAAATAATCAGTAGTTACCTTCATTAAATGAGTACCTTTTTCTTAAATACTGAAGTAAATCATTACTCATTCTGAATATCTCAGTCCTGATTGTCCAATTACTTAAGTGCCACTACTTTTATCTGGAGGAAGAGGCATGGCTGTAATGAAACACATTGAAAGAATTCAAACAAGAGGAGGGTAATGAGATCTCTGATTGTAAATTAAGACAATGCTCATTGACTTGTTTTAAAATCTAGACTTATTCCACAACTGTTTTCTTTACAAAACAAAAATCATTAGTTTTGGGCTTACCAACCATTCTGAATAATTTGTTCTTCAGACTAAACCCTTTGTGAAAGTGCTTCCTTGTGATCTTTACATATAATTTGCTTGCATCATCCTGCACCTGGAGAGAAAGTAATAGTAATTTTAGTGGACATCTGTGTTGTATAAGATTTTGCTTACTCCACTGACATCTGTCTCTCTGCTTGTTTATGAAAATTAGATTTTTAGCCTGTCTCCCTAACTATGTCAGTACATTCCAAGAGCTAGTTTGTGTCTTTGCCCTGTTAATTTTAGAACAACTCCTACCTGGGACAATCAGGTTCATTGCTAAGGGTCTGATTCTTTAAGTCTCAATTCCCAGAGGACTGGGCCTTTTGCTTCCTGCAAGTTAGAGTTGGTTTCCTTTATTTATTTATGTGCTGAAGTCACTGAAGAACAACATGGTGATGAGCCAGTCACAGGAGCATTGTAAACCCTGTGACCCTGGAGCCAGTACAGGGGCTCAGTGGACTGCCTGGGGGCTGCTGCAGCTCAGGGACTCACATGGGTTTTGCTCTTAGTTATGCAGCAATTATTCATACTATGTACACTGTATGTTGCAAATTCTTGTTTCCTTCCAGAAGTATTTTAGATGTACCAGATTACTTCATGTCCTGAAGGTCACAGAAATGACTTCTAATACCCATGTAAGTCTTGGTCCCAGCTTGTCCCAACTCTACTGACAAGTGTGATCTGTTTGCTTTAATTTGTATGACATGACATAGATTGTCATTCTTTGAAGAGCTATACATTTATGTTTAAATATGAAAATCTATGTCATACAACTTTTCACTTCAGGATTTTCACTTGTCTAAAGATTGAGTAGCAAGGTGAAGGAAGACAAGAATTTTTGGGCCCATCTGTACTGGCAAACTCTGGAATTTTATATTCATCAGATTAATTCATTTAATGGGCAAATAATGAGAAATCAAAAATAGATTTCTTTATGGAGATTGAGAGACACCCTTCCCCATTTTTTCCCCCAGAACTTCTGATATTGAATGGTTCAATTACAGGAAAACTTCCAAGGTCATGGTTGGTGCATTGCCCCAGGAATCAAACGCATGCAAAAGGAAGCTGGAAGGAATATGTCTCTCAAGTATGCACTTCACCATCATTAACATCTACCAGACGTGCCTTGGTTTATATTCAACATCATCAAGTCACCTTACCGCCTTGCTGACACAAATTCAGAAGATTATTTAGATTCATTAGATTTACCATTACACCGTGCTTTATTTCCCAGAAGTCTATATTAGCTGCAGTTTTCCTTTCATATTTCCCCCTATGATGATAACAGAGCTTGTTACATGCTGTATTTTCCTTGAAGAGTTTAATCTCTTTTTGAACAAATAATATTGCAAGTCAGGAGCCAAAATAATAACTTGACTACTAAATAGACAATATCACCAGAAACTTTTTTTTTTTTTTTAATGGGAAATGTTCACTAAAAAGGTCTTTTAAAAAAGGAAAAAATATTTTTTGAGATCTTTTGGTCTTGTTAGGGCTTAATTTTACTTTTATATCTTTGTTGTGTATTCTTGAATTGGTGAGAATAAGAATTTTCATGGTGTACCTGATCCAAAAGCTTCATGCTAAAAGTCTTCAAAGAAGGAATTTTCCTGCTTGTTTGGGTGTTTCTGCAGATTTTCAATCCAGAGCACTGTTTAATTTTAAATAGCTAAGTGATCTCAGGTAGACAGTAATGCTCTAGCAGGTTTCAAATATATACACTTAGGAAGAAAGTCACACAGTGTTGAGACAATAAAATATTTGTTTTTATTAAAGCAAGTCTTTCATTATGACTACTCTTCAAATGAAAAAGTGCATTTTTTCTACCACAGGANACTGACTTGCGAGTCAGTAGAGTATGACTACTCTTAGAGTATGACTACTCTTGAAATGAAGAAGTGCATTTTTTCTACCACAGGAACCTCCTGTGTCCTAAAAAATATTTGGATCAAAAATAATCCATGCTTTCTTACTTTCACCAAAGAAAACCATGCCAGCAGAACTTCAGATACTTCTTGGGAAAGAATGGTTATCAAAGTAGGCTTGGGAGGAAGAAAAAAAATTATTTATATATATTATGAAGAATATGATCATTTTACAAGAAATCTTAACAATGTGCTGAGAAGTGTCTGTATTAATTGCTAGAACTCTATGAATATCTATAAATACAGTAGGCCAAAGAGCCTTCCTTGAATAAACAACTTGACCAAGTGCCAGCATGAAAATGTCAATGAATTATTTGACAAATTTCTTCTTTTTGTTATCTCCTTGCATCTCTTCTTCTCCTATCCTCTTGATAACAAGCAAACACACAAGTGTTCCTGGAGATATTATTTTTACTGCAACAGGTTCCAGGAAGCCACGGGTTGATGTGCTTTTATTGACAAATACAAGAAAACATGCTCAATGTCCAAGAGTTGTTTAGGGAACAAATGGATAAGTATTGACATATTGTACCATTGAGGTCCTAAATGTTGAAAAGGAGAATTGCAGGTAAATGATCCACAGGTCTAGGCCTAATGGTGAGGCTGGGCAGTTAAAGAAGGATTAAGTGATATATCTATTTTATGATTATGATTTTATGCTGTTTTCTTCAGCATTAGATAGAATTTGGATTAGGAAACATATGTGTAAGTAGGTGATAGTACCTAGAATCTTGTAAACTCTCTCTGAGACATGATCAAAGAAAGACGTGTTCTTCTTCAGAGAAAAAATGAAAAATAAAGTTGTATCTCTCAGAACCCACAACTGAAGACTTAAAAGAAAAAGCATAGTGAAAATATTCTGCCTAAGCCAGACCTGGGTTTTAATACTAAAAGGCAAGGAGCTATAGGGATTTGTAAATTTGGAAAATAAATGTTTGATTGTCATCTGGGCAGTGGTAGAGCAAAGGAAGAAAGACTGCAACTAATGAGAAAGGAAAATATCATATGGGATTAAAGGAAAGTCAAAGATTTCACTCTTAAGGGTAGAATTATAAAATCATTCATAGATTAAATGGAAATGCACTAGTCAAATTACATATTAAATTTGAATATTTAAATAATATAATAATTTAACTTTTAAATTGTTTTGTATCTTTAGAGCAGGTATGGTATGTGTGGTCCTCTGATATTACCAAAAGATATTGTTCTACTTGCTGGAAGTTGAACTGGATGAATCTTGTGGATCCAACTCAGGATATTCTCTAACCTGGGAATAAGTAAAACCTCTGCCTTGACCTTGCAAAAAGGACTTTGCCCAAAAATCCTTAATTGAAAATATTAAACAGATCTTTTCTTGTAAAAAAATCTCCTGCCAGTAGCCAGATTTAGGGCTCAAAATTTTACTAGGCAACAGATACTTATAAAGAAACGAGAGTTAAAGATAAACAAAGATTATAAATATATAAAGATATAAAGGAGAGTTAAGACCATTTAGAAAACCATGGCATTTAGTGGATTTTTTTGGACTTCTCTTTGTCTTTGCCATTTTTAAGAATATTCTTTGTGCACTTGTATTCATGTTCTTCTAAGAAAAACTGGCTTTTAAGCATCACAATTTCAATAAATTGGACATTTATAGAATCCTTTTCCTGATATATTTGTTTTTTATGGGTCTGGAAGGAAACTATATAAAAATCACATATGAAGTGTGGCTTTAGTTCTACTTTGTCTTTATTTTGATTTGTTTATACAGTAATCTATTTGATCAATGAATAAAAACTTTATCTAGTTTATTTTACCACCCTGGAGACGCTGTCTTATTGTTGTGGGTTTTTTTGCTGAATTATGCAGGAATTATCAGAAATAGTTATTACTTTTGCTTTGTCCCTTATATTAATGCTATATTTCAGTATACTTCTTTGACAGACTCATTTAGACGCAAGGGCAGACTGGAGAGCAGTGTATCTTCTCCTGCATTTTAATATTGTGAATCCATAGCAAATGCTTCATTGCCAGTTAGAACTGACAAAAAGGAAGCATTTTTAAGTCTTAAAAGCCTGAATTTCTCTGACTGCAGCTGGGGTAAGAAAGGTAAAGATAATATTTCTTTTTCAGAGAGGGGTGATTAAATTATTCTTATATTTCTTCACTTGTAATTCTTACAGTTTCTTGTAGGTTCTCAGGTTTTAGAATAAATGAACCCTTTTACTACCTGAAGATTTTTGCCATTAAGAAAGGTACCCGTAAAGTTCTTCTGAAGGTTTTGGAGAGCTTAGATTTGCAAGAAATTGGATTGGAAAGTGTATTAATGGCACCAGTTCTGGTCACTACTTTGCTTTAATTTGAGCAGAATTGTAATTTCAAAGAAAGGTAAATCTACTGAGAGATTTTTTTCAAATTTTTTTTCCTTGAATGAGACAAAAAAATTCTGTCCTGCATTACAAGTATTTCATTGTCCTCAAAAAGTTCTATATCTGTTCAAGCATCTTCCAGATAATATTTTGTATTATATAATTATATGACAGTCCTTTCCAGATCATTCACAACTTTTGCATTACATTTAAGTATTGCATCTCCTATTACAAGGAAAATCTTACAAGTCATTTTGGTAATGACCGAACAAACCAGGAAGTTTAGATTTAAGGCTGAAACCCAAAACATAGTTCTGTATCCCTTAAAGCAAATATGTGTCTCATTCTAACTGGTAGACAACATTTTACATTTGTTTCTGGTAGCAACATTCTAACTGATTAAATAAAATCTAAATCAAGTAATAAACCAGACATAAACATTAGCAAAACAGTTTGGAATCACATTAACCAGCTAGGTATTTCCCCAGTTACAACATAAGAACTGAAGGTCAAGATGTGTTAACTGAATGTGCATGGAGCATAATTGTTCAATTTAAAAATCCCCAGCATTGAGAAGACATCCACATGGACATTCAGCCTTGGAGAATCTTTGTATTTGTTGTTTTCATGCACTCCTTGCTCAATGACAGTGGTGCTCATATGGCAGCAATAGTCTTGGGAGAGAATCAGTGAAAATTTGTGTAGCTGATATGGAACATAGATGAATTTGAGTTGGCAAAATTATTTAAATTGAAGGTTGCTGAGGCTTCTGGTACAGATACATTAGAAGGTCAGTTGTAAGATTCAGATTCATATAATGCTTTGAGTTCAAGGCCACAGGGACCACTTGATGTTTCGATTATGAAGTTTTGATGAGGTGATTAGTCTAAAAATTATTCCATTTTAAATCTGAACCACTAAAAGAATCATTGTACATTATAGGACATTGCACTATGTCTGACAATGTAATTATTTTAGTGTTGTATCACATAAAAATGAAATTAATGGCAAATTAGAAACTCTAAGCAGGACTTCTGAATAGCATTATAGGCAAAGAGAGAAAACCAACTGACACTGCATTGCTTACAGTGCATCAGGAATCAGAAGAAATTTTAGATAGTAAAAGAAAGAATCAGAGGAAGGTAACATTCCTTGAATGAGGTGACTAAAGAAATGGATGGTCATGGAAGGAGATAGAAAAAGCAGAACCAGTAATAAAAATAATTTGAAATAATACATCACGGCATTAGCAAGTGTCACAAAAGTATTCTGATCTGAACTCCATGCATGAAAACAACATCACCCCAAACACTAGTTCCTCTGGCTAAAACCTTTAAGATTATCTATATGAAAAGTTATTTAGCAAAGGTAATTCTTCTGCACAGAAAAGAATGACTAGTTTAACTGTTGAAATATGTTTGAACAAAAGATTTGTTTACTTAAAATATGTTCCATGTGCACACCAACATGGTTTTCAAATGCCTTGGGGTAGGGATAGAACTTGTACATCTGGTATTTTCAGATTTAAGGAAAATTCTTTCTTTGTTGAGATTTTTATATTCTGCCTTGAACCTGTCACATTTTCTTTGGTATGGCTCTTCATGAAAAATTTGAAATTGCACATGAAATTGTACATACCTTGTTATATATATTAACCATATATCTATCCAACCACTCTAAATAATATTGGACTGACACAAGCCTCCTTTTGGAAGCAAGTGTTATATTTCATATATTTCATCCTGCTTTGTGTAATTTCCCATGTTTTGAAAAATAAGTTATTTGTTAGGTGACAAATTTCCAGCTGGCAAATAAATGCTTGTTACAAAAGTCCAAGAAACGTCTCTAAAATTTAAATGGGAGATAAAAAAAAACTGTGAGTGAACAGTGCACAAGTGAAAGCAATATGTGTTGCCAGTGTTCATTTGAATTGCTCATACACATCACCTCATTCAAACTTAATTGTAACCAACAGAAGAAATGATTGACATAATTTTGGAGAGCTTAATAAAATATCTTGTTAAGCATGCACCATACACTAAGACAGTGAAAAAATTGATAGAGTATCTAGAGTATAACATGGAATAGAAAATAGTGAGGGTGACACTGTTTTGAAAAAATGGATACATGAACCACACACATCCTAAATCTGCTCCTAAAAATTGGATGGTTCAGAAAACAAAAAGATGGCAAAGACGAGTGTTACAAGCCTCTATTAAAAAATGCTGAAAAGAGAGTTTGCACCAAAGAGAAGATGAACAAAAGAATTCATGACAGAAATTAAGGCAATGAACTGTACTGAGAGTGCAAATGAAAAAAACTCTGCTTATCCTCTACAACCATGTAAAAAGAACAACAAAAGAACAATTGAAAGCAAAGCAATACCAACCCCAAACAAGCCTCTGATATTTTCTGGCTATGTCCTAAAAGGTGGGACACAGCAACCTTTCCCAGCTCTCAAGAAAAGAGTGTGCATCTCAGTGTCCCACCTAAACAGTCTAAAAGTGCTATTTCTCCTTTTCCCCCCTGAATTTTCCAGAAGAAAAGCCCATTATGTTGGTCAAAATCCACCTGTCTAGTCCAGGGATCTCACTGCCAAAACAGTTTGTTGTTGATGACCAGCTGCCCTGCTATCTGCTAGTAACTAATACTAGCCACAGAGACTGTGACAATGTAAATAATGAAATGAAAATAGCAATGCAATAATGTACAAAGTGATGATGAAAACTACATATAGGTAACAGCAACATTCACATTATTGTTATTTTAGGAAGGAGATAAACCTCACTAGTGAGATTGCATAATTTTATTATGTATTATTATGCTATTACATCATTGTATCAGTTCCACATAATTGGAAGGAATGGAAATACAAGAAAAAGGTTCATCTGCTTAATGTAACATTGAAAACTTTAAACAAATTCAACTTAATAAAATGATAAGAACTCCAGTTTTAGGTGGCGTGCACTTCAGAGACCTATTTTTTCCACTAATCTGTTGCTTGATGTTTGATTTACATTTTGATAACGTTCATTTTGTACCTGTGTAGTGACTAATGTGGCAATGTTTGCTTAACAATTAGGGCTGCAGATGGTGCCCTGCCTGGAGCTGGAACCATGTATGGAAATCTCATGATAAATAAAGAAAGCAAACTGTTAATTTAGACTATAGAGTCATGAAAAATATTAAGTTTTTTATGATGTTAAAATTCTGACATGATGGCAAAATCGCAAAGATGAGGAAAGGCTAAGGCTTTCACAAGCTCCTTTAAACTTCACCCCAAAGCTGGCAGTAGGCATGGCCCTGTGTCCTCTCGAAGAAGGCATTCATTTATCACAAGGGATGATGCATTAGCCAAAAAGCCTAAACAGCAAGTTGCTTTAACTCCTTTGTTGCTGTCACTGCTTTGTGATGCTTAAAATAAGTACAAGCTGAATTATTCAGTCTCGTGCAACAGCATTGCAAATTTCTCCCCAGGGCTTTGTGGAAGATCACTGTCTTTGAACGCAGGAGACAGATTTTCTGCAGCTCACACAGGGTAAATGTGCTTTCCTGGCACCCAATTCTGCTCATGTTTTTCACATGAAGCAAGAATGCACAGGGGAATTGCTCTGTTGATCTGCACATTTGCTGGAAAGCTCAAAACACCCATGGCACTTCTTGCTTGCTCCCACAAATAGCCACAACTGTAGCAACAAAAGGTTCTGTGCTTGTCTGGAAAAGTTTAAAATGACAGGTCTAGTACTTTTAATTGGCACATATGCTTCAACAGGCTTATATAAAAGGATTTTTCACAAAAAGCAAACTGTTTTATCTCCTAAATTTTTGAATCTTACATAATGCCTCACATTGCTTGAAGTAGGTTTCATTAGTGAAACATGTTAAGACCATCATATTTCCATTGGGGAGTTTCAGTACGGTCTTGCAAGTAGCCTAATACTTATAATAAGCTTCTGGTTCATAGCTCTAGCATTTAGATTTAGTAATTAAGTTACATCCCAAAATGCACTGTACCACTAATTTAGGATATTTCTGGCTTTAGGGGCCCATGTGCTAATTGTAGAAACAAATTTATTCACAGCAAATTAAGACAAACAGGAAGGCCTTCAGCTGAAATACTGTGGAGAGTATTTGCTAAAGCTGAAATGGATTAAAAAGCTTCAGTAAGACTTTGTACTATCAGACTAAATGAAACACGTTTCAGAATTCAAACATAAATAGTTTTTTAAAATACCCAGGGAGTATTAACTGAGAGGCATGCATGCTAAATCTTGAAGAAATGCTACTGCTTTAAATGCTTTAAGTCTAGCTACCATAACTGGCAGAGTGTATTCCTGCTTAAAGGAGAACACAGTTCAGTTAAAATGTTTAAGTAGGTATTTTGATAACACGTGAGAAAGTACACATGCTTGTGCTTAATTTTGTACAGATGTACCCTAAGATTTAATTTTGGTATTTTGGATAATTTTTATATTTTGATTCACTGTTAAACAGGAGGAATTAAAACTGTGTTGCTTGTAATAGAAAACTCTCCACTTAGATACTGTTTTGTTCTTTCATTACAAAATGTAGATATTAGATGATCACATAATAATAAAGGTATTAATACCTGCTGTCTCATCCATAGGCAAACAGTAGATGTAGAGATATAAGCATGATATGGTAACTATTGTTAGTATAGTATTAATTGAATAATTATTGATTTCAATGGATCAAAAGCATTTCTGAATGCAATGAAATCAGTCTCCTACTTTGGGTTTTATTTCTCCTTTGATAGATACTTGCAATGGTCACACCATGACATGCCATACAGGCATTTTTTTCCTGTGGTAATAGGACTACTTAGTGAATCAGCTACAAACCTGGCATAGGCACTTTCATTATTTACTCACAAGAAGGACACAGGCATCTTATTTTCCTTTCAGCCAGATAATAAATTCCTATCTTATCAGCTCATGTAACAAAGAGGCTTTATTATCTTCTGGGTATGCACCAACCCAGTTTCATTATGCAGACGAGCAGTGGGACACAAATGGGCTGGTGAGGGGCCTACCCTGGATCCTGGGAAGCATAGGGAGAGCTTGCATTCCCAGCTGCACCATCTCCTCCCTGGGAAATGCAGTGCAGTGCTGTGTGGTTACAGTTAAGACTGACAAAGAAATAGAGGACCTATCTCCCTTTAGATGCACTTTGTTTTCCTTCCTTTTTTCAGCACCACCATCAGTTCCTCAGACAAATTAAAATGGACAAACTAAAGGGGAAAATAAAAAGATTGCATGGCTTTTTCCTTGCACAAAATTCTAAGAATAGATTTTTTAAACTTTTCTTAGTGGACCTTTAAGACCATCAGTGAGTCCCCAGGGATAGCCAGCTGCCTACATGAAACATATTCCTCTGCATTTTTTGACATTATGATTCACTTGCTAGTTTTAATCAGATTCTTCCGAACAACCAGTTTTCTGATTCTGAAAAAAGTCTCAACTTTGACAACTCCTTCCAGAGATACAGTTTCACTGAGAAATCTGAAATTTCTGCTGTAGTAAAACTTGCAGGAGTAAAGGCCAAAGGAGATGCTACCACAGACGACATGACTCAGCTTTAGGCCAATGGAGTTTTGATTATTTCTAAGACAAGTTGTCCCCAAGCCCCTGTGTAATTCCAGAGTGTACTCACGATATGTATTGTATGATATCTATGTTCCTATTTCTCACTCTCATGACAAGGTTGAGTTTTCATGGTCTCTAGAATTAAGTCAATGTTGTTGGTTTGAATTCAGTGTGGCATTTAGAAGAAGTAATCCAGATTTTATTAGCTTTGAAATATTTCATTTAACAAACTGAATGCAATTTAAAAAGAGAGCTATTAAATGACCATCCAGTTTTGTGTGCTACAGAATGTGCTCCATCTTCGGAGTTTAATTTAGTTACTTTACTTTTCAGAGATTTATTTCAAGCCTTCCTGATTCTTTGAAATAGCAATCTGCACATTGTATAATCTGTTTATAGACTTCAGCTGATAGAAGGCTGTTAGGAATATGAATCTATTTTGCCTTCAGGCATGCCTGTCAAAGACTGATCTGAAATGAAAAGAATAATTATATACTCTTTCAGATTATGTTTTGGTGATATTTTTGATACCCGATACAACTAAAACAGACTTTTTTTCTGTAAGGGAGAATAAAAACAGCAAAATTATTTTGTTGCAGTGGAAGGAGCAGATTCATTTATACTTATGCTAAAAAAACCGTAATCAGGATTGGATGCGCTCTCCATGAAGAACACGGGTTTGATTTGTCATCTTCCCCTTTTCAAAGCCTAACTAAGTGAAATATCTATACTGCTTCAGGAGAGGATTACTTCACCTAATCACTTGTCCCCATGCACAGTTGAGCAGATATGTGTTGTAACTACATCTGAGAAATAAGCAGGCTGAAGGTAAAGCCTGAGCTCTGGGTTTCTACTCTTCCCCTCCTGAGGAGCATCCCTGCCATTGCAGCATTTGAGGGAGCTCTTCAGCTCTAGTAAAGGAGCAGCATCTCCCTTACAAGCAGTGGTGGTGAGCTATGTTTTGCCCACAGTTTTCTATAGTTAGAACACCATTCATTAAAAAAAGCAGAGGAGAGGAGTAAATGAAAGCAGTGTTTGTCATTATTTTTAGTATTCTGTACCCACTTTGCCTGATTTCAGGTTTAGCAATGGTAGGGCTGGTAAAATAATAAAGAATAATTACAATCCAGTTCTAAAACTGTAAGGAACAATAGGCTGACAGCAATGTCATGCAGCTCAACAAGGGCAAACACAGATCTCTACATCTGCAGGGGAATGAGCCATGCAGCTCCTGTGCAGGCTGGGAAGCAGCTGGGAAGAGAGGACATGAGGACCTGACAGGTGCATGGTGAGCAGGAATCAGCAGCAGGTCCTGGTAGCAGTGAGACAGAGCCTCATCAGGGCAGTGCTTCCACATACATGGCCAGCTCAAATTACAGATAAGAAAAAGTGTCCTCACGAAGAGAGTAGTTAATTCCAGGAGCAGGTTCTCCATAGAATATGTGGAACATGCTTCCTTGGAAATATACAGAACTCAGCTGACTAAGGCCATTGACACTACTTTCTTCGAGCAGGACCTTGGATCCAAAGACTCTAACTGTGTAAATTATTCTGTGTTTCCATGCCGAAAAAGACAAGCATAGACTACACCTTCCTGCTCCTGAAGTTAAAGCTGATCTGGTCACTTCTCCATTTCACAGATCATAAAAAGTTCTAAAAATGAAACAAATACTGAAAGAGGGGACAGGAGGGATTATGGAAGAAGGGAATTGGTCCTTTCTGGACATATTCATAAGTAGCAATAGTCTCTTTGGATTAACAAAACTTCAGCCTGGAGAATTATTATGTCAACCAAATTGTTGGTAGAAACTGATCTGGAATCTATGAGTTTGCCATAATTTTATCTGTTTGCATTAGCTGAGTTGTGTGATGAGCTATTTTTATCCAGTTATAATGAATTTCAGCAGCTTACAGGTCAAATGACAAGGGTGGGTCCAGATGTGAAGAGATGAGCCTGAAAATCAGAAGGCTCCTTACAGAACAGATATTGGGCTGTGAGTATGCTGAATATTTTCCATATATGCTTCGAAAAACCTCAAATGGAAAATACTGTACAAATGCAATAGAATATTACTCATATTATTATGTTTATTACAAATGCTCCTAGCAATAAAAGATGAGGAACAGAAGCCTGTTGTGCCATAAAATTTATATTAAGCAGAATTACTTATGAACAGAATATTTAAGAAAGCTGATCCTTAATGAGACTCTATCCTTCATGCTATACCACATGTTTAGTAACCACAGGAAAATAATCATCCACCTGACATATAAATGTACAGGATATTACAAATGGGTATATTAAGCAACAAGAATGGAGAGCAAAGACAGAAGAAGAATTTTAAAGTAAATGTGGCAGCACCAGTAGGTTGTGGTTAACTACTATTATCAGTTTCCAGAAACTGTTGAGTCTTTCTAGTATCAGTCATTCTATATATAGGCATGATTATCATTTTATTGAGAAGCATAATGTTCTTTTAGTCTCTTATGTTCTGAAGACCGCAAGACATCCTCCCATAGTCTCCCGTGGCCATGAGCTACCACTAAGTGCCCTTTACCGGAGCATTTGGATCTGCTTCATCCTTCATTTTCAAGTTTATGAGATACTGGGACAGCAGAGACTCGACAAACATGAGATGTGAAGATGTTGTTTGTGATAATTGCATATGAATTTTAGAATTTCGGTGTTTGCTCTGTGGTGAAGTTTTAAGCCATTATACGATCCCGTAGTTCTGCATTTGAGCCGTTTCAGACTTTTTCTGTGCTGCCCACATAACCTGTGCAACTTTCAGTCTGAATAATTGTTTCCTGCACTAATTCTAAATAATTCTAAATAATTCAAATAAAGATAAACTCATCCTACACAAGCTCAAAGCTAGTCAGGTGCTACTGCACAAATTTCTTTGACAAGGGTTAGAGATGTACAGAAACATGGGAAAAATTTGAGGATAGAAATGTTAAGGTATCACTACAATAATAACATTTTAAGTAAGTTCCAGAAAAGAAGAAAAAATTAGTATAACACAACTATTCCAAATTGACAAATTTCATGGGTACAATCACTGGGTAGTCATATACTAAAACTGAGTGAAAAGGAATAAAAATGAACAAAAAGGAAATAATTTCTAATCAAATAGTTTTTGGGGTGTTTTTTACTATATTTGCCTATTTTAATGTTTTGTTTGTGTTTTTTTTGGTTTGGGTTTTTTTTTTAGCTTTTAAGCATATCAAGATTTGTGTTGGCCAACACCCAAGATTTTGTTTTTATTCCCAAAAAGACTTTTTTATGGTGACTTAGCAACATTTATTTGAGTGACTATCAATCGCAGTTTATAGAAGTTAGTTATAGGAAAGAAACAACACTAGTCACTAGGCTTGGGTAAAAAATCATAGCCATAATATGGAATTATAGGAGACGAAACAATCCACACAGTGTTAATGGTTTATTTATTATTAAAAAATATTTTTTTAAAAAGAAACAAAGTTAACACAAGTTATGGGTGTTTCCAGAAAATTCACTAAATAAATATAAAAGGTAGACTCAGCAAATTATTTTCACAATTTTCTTGCCCCTTCACATCATCATATCTTCTCTTAAATTAGAAATGAAATTTAGATGTAAAATCATGTACTAGATCAGCTGTAATGAGTAGTAAAGATATTTTTACCAATTCAGTCTTTTTCTTGCTATTTTTTCCAGCTACATTCAAGTTACACATTAACCATTAAGTTTTGCTTTTCCAGTGCATTCTTCTTTAAATGTAAGGAATTACTTGTCCTACTTCTGAAACTGAATGTGGTACAGACACAAAGCCCATTGATACTGACAGCACTTCAGTGTGTTGTTCCACCCAATACAAGAAATATTGCATTTTCTGCTTGTCCAGATGATATCTGGTACCTGCCTGGCTACTAAGATGAAACGTAGGAGAGAAGATTCCAAGCCTTTCCTGGGTCCCCTTCTAAGGATTTAGCTGAAAAAATGAGTTCACTTTCTGAGGTTATCTGGTTGTTTCTTGCTTCCAACCCAGGAATAGTCAGCAGCAGAAAGAGAGCCCTGAGCTTGGAAAGAAAATGGGCTTTGCTACCAGGTCTGCAGTGACTAGGAAAAACAGGTGGTAAAAATGGAGATATTGCAGCCTATTACACAGCAGGGCTCACTCTCAGTGTGAGTCACTGAATACTGGATACAGTCTAGTCTATTATTTGATATGGCTCACACCTGAATGATGTTCTTGATACTCATATTGAGTCCACATCATTTCTATGGATGGTTTTAGAGGGCTCTGTTTTGATTTGTGCGGCAGAATCTGAGCCACTAATCTTTAGCTGGAGAACTGCCAATTCTGGGTTTGGATAAAAAAATATATACATTCTACTGCCTGCAGGAATATGTTTTCCTCTCCTATTTGATACCTGACATAATTTCTACTGTAATTTATTTACTGTGATTTCCTCAGTAATTCATTTCTATGCAATGGGCTTTTTCTTTTTCCTTTTTTTTTTTTTCCTGTTTTTGTTACTGTTTTGATTTGCTGCTCTCCCAGTTCTTCAAATCATGCTTACAGAGATATGAAAGAGTATGACTTTAAAGGAAGGGAAGCAGTAGTGACCACTCAAATATTTTTAAATTGAATTGTCTGGCTTGTGCAGTAGTACTTGTGATTGGTGGGAAATCTAGACATGCTTTTGATCTCTCTTTAGACAGAAAATCCTTTACAAATTTTGCCTTGGATTTGCATTTTAATGTCATGATTTTAAACTGAAAATATATTTTCATTAAATTAAGAAGGAAATTATTCAAGTGTGTGCAGATATTTCCCCCTCCTGTTCTTGTTTGTGATTTGAAAAATTTCTCTATAGTATTTAGTTCAGATACTGACAAGGAAAAGCAAAGTTGAAACGTGTATGGTTGATGACTGGGTCAGTTTTTAGTAACAATTTTTAATTCAGAGAGATATTATAAATATCTCTCTGTACATAATTGTACATTATGTACATAAATTGTACATAATTTACTCTAAAATGTAAGATAATAATCATGCAAAACATAGGATGGAAAGCATCATGACTTGGTATATTTTGCATCCATTTTTGACTGTTTCTTGTAGGCTATCAGCTCTCAAAATAGCGAAGTGCAAGCAAAGAAGTGGGAAGTTGAAAGTATGCTGCTTTCTGCGGTCTGGATTCTTAACCATTCAATCTTTTCAGTGTGCTTTCATTGCCTTTCAGAACGCTGAATATTCTTTAGGTGTTTTGGAATAGCTGGACAAAGAGTTAAAATGATGATGAAAAGATGATACCTACTGAATGGACTAAATCTATGTATCATCTCCTGCTTTGGTATACACCAGAATCACATCCAGCATGGAAAATGTAAATATATATCAAAGGAGAAACTAGGAAAACACGTGACCTAGGGGTGTGCAGGAAAAGAGCTTAACTGGAAGATGGAAACCTGAGGGAATATCTGACATTTTAGAGTAAAT
>VWZN01016673.1:261123-283085 GCA_013396955.1 Regulus satrapa
CCTAATTTCCATACAGAAAATAAAAAGATAAATACTAACACTACTACACCCTATCTGGACACAGTCAGCCAAATTTTGCTCTCACAAATACTAGGTCAGTGAAGTCCATGCACACAGCCAGAAGCTGATTTGACCCATGGTGTGATATACAGATAAAGCAATAGTAGTTGGACATTCATACCTTTTAATGAGGTCACATTAAATACTCCATGAGCACTTCTGATCACCTCAGTATAGTGAGATCATTGTAGAAAGGAAGTGCAGCAGGGGACAATCAGTACTGTGTGACGTAGAGATGCAAGTGCTTAATTTTTTTTTCCCCCCAACATTTATGAACATAGGGTTGTTTTAAAAGAAAAAAAAAAAAAAGAGAATGAGAGGGTCATTGAGGTACACAAAGACTGTCAACTATTTAAATTCCAGTTAGAGATGAGAGCACAGGTTTGGAACTAACAGAGGGTGAAAAAAAGTTTAAAGCAATTCATTCACTTATTTTATTTTTACAGTGTGGTTATTTAATATGGCTGCAGTCAGTTTGAATTAGATTACTGATTATTGGAAATGGGATACTAAAAGCTATTCACATCAATGCTTTCCAAGCAACTTTGTTCCACTCATAGTGCAATGGCATTTTGTTATGGGTTCTATGTGTCTCTTTCAATTCAAATATAAGGATTTCTGGGGACTACAATGGCTGAAATCCAGTTTAAATTGTCGTCCTTTGGAACACACTCTTAATTCTCAGGAAAAAAATGAAATGTTTTTAGTTTTGTTGCAGCTGCCTCCCACTCTCACCCGCCCCCTTGGGCACTGAAATCCATAAACACAGTAGGTTTATCACAGGCACATTCTCATGTTCTCTTCCTTTGGCTGAGGACAGAAAAAAAATAGGCTGAAACAGCATCCTGAAATCTGAAGCCATGCATTGCATGTCTGCTTCTTTACTAAATCCTAGAGCAGATTTTAAACTTCTTGCTAATTACAGGCCAGTTATGTAGAAAGAGCTTAATTATTTATCATTTTACAACATAAAGAGATTAGGGTTTTATATTAAATTGCTCTTTCCATTTGCTTTCAATCTTTTGCTTTACTGAGGACCACTTTGTTGTTCATATGAATTGTTGTCTTTTATTCTGTCAGATATTCTGATTCTTTTCAAGATGGTATGTAGATTTCAGTGCAGGTTTCACTTCCATTCTTTTAAATGCATTATGTTCTTTAAAAGTTCTGTATCAACAGCTGCTGCTTATTGGCAGGTTGGTGTCTGAAGAGGATGAAATACTTCTTGCTACCCTGCAGAGAGAGTCTCACACCGGCATTTGTGCTCTTGCAAATTAGATGCTCAAATATTAGAGATTTTAGAATTTTATTAGGATAATAAGGGACAAGTATTTTTAACCTTTAGTTTACTATGTCAATAATACATTTACTATAGTAGCTACCTATTAATGCATTATCTTTAAGTTCAAATAACCCAAGTCTTTTTTTTCAAAGGGATCAAAGTGATCTTGTGACTCACACTAACCATACTTGATAAAAGAACAGTGATAGAACTAAAAGTAACAAAGCAGATAAACACATATAAAACCCTATGGTCAGTCATCCAAGGCAAACTATTCACTTATAAACTTAAAGGGGATAAAATATTTACATTTCAGGGAAGGAAAAAAAGAGAAGAGTGACAGAGAGAGAAACATGAAGATCAGCACTATGTTTCACATGAATATAACTTCTGATATTGAGGTCACAAGGTTCAGATGTGATTCAGAACATTTGATTGAGAATTGGTTTATTTGGAGATTCAGCCATTGAGGTGGTTTGTTTTGTAAGCCGAATAGTTAGCCCAATTAAAAAATAAAACAACTAAGATCTCTTATTCACTCTAAGCCAAAAATTATGTTAGAGCTATGGCAAACGTAACATTTTTTCACATTGTGATCTTGATATTTGTATCTCTAGGGTTTTAAAAAGTAAAAAAATGAAGTCATATCAATTTTGTGTTAAACACTGGGACTAAAAAGAATTATGTTTTGTGAGAGGAGACATTTTAAATAAATATGTTTTATGATGACTATAATTACAATACATATATTTTACAAGAAGGTATACCTATCACTATCCTATGGCTAATATTATTCAAAATAATGAAAATGTATTTCTTATGGTAAAACATCCAACAGATATATTTTTTTAAAGTCCCTTGTTTTAATTGCTATGTTTACTCATTTGAATGCAATAATGCAAAAAACTAGACCTCTTCTTTTACAAATATGTAAATATTCCTTACTTAGAGTAATGAGAAAGAATGTTTTTCTTAAACATAAGAAGTTTGTCAGTATCTTATCTTACAGGTACCTTGCATGACATTGTATATTTTATATATTGCAACAATTAAGCCATTTCCAGGGAAAAAAAAAAAAAGTACAGATAAAAAGGCCGTACATATAGCTAATTGCTCTTCTGAGGCAAATTAAATACATGAAAATAGAGTTGCATGGGCTGAGACCCAGCAGCTGTCCCTAGTGAGTTGTGTTAAATTTTGGGGGATTGCAGTTAAAAGGGAAAAAAAAAATGTCAAGATATAAATAAAAAAAAAAATCATCCTCCATCAGAGAAAATTATGAAACAGTTATGCAGTACTCAGTTATGCAAATTCCTGTCTAGCAGTTGCTTTAATGCTCTGATTTTTGTGTTAATAAACATGAGCTTTTCTTCATATAAAATAGATTTTCTCATTTGAAGAAGGTACTTGGATTAAATAGTTGAAAGCAGGGAAGATACTGGAGAATATTCAATCATCCTTTGATTCATAGAGTAGTTATTCTTATTAGTCTGGAAAGGCTCCAGATTATTCATTCTATTTTGTTGTGCTATATAAAGTCTACATTTGATTGCTAATACTTGATGAGTGTTTTATGTAATTAAAAATCCTGGTTGTTGAACAGAACAATGAAATATGCATAATTTCCCTTTGTCTTTTTTTTTTTTTTTTCCCTAACTCAAAGCTGCTCATACTTTGTAATTTAGGAGAGGTAAAATAGTCTATTAATGTGTCAATGACAAACTTCTAGTTTTATATCCCATTTGAACCCCTCAGCAATCTTTCATCAGTTTAATCACATACAACTGTCCTCCTGATTTGGCTTGATTCAGTGCTCAAGCATGATGACAGCTTGAATCAGCTTGAATCCCCTAGTTCCACAGCTGGAAAAACTGATGTTTCAGAAGATATGTCTACTTCTTCAAGAAGACACAGTCTGGAGAGTTAAGATCAGGTTGACCTATAGCCCAGAAGGGTTCTGGGAACTGTCCCTGCCATCATGACACTGTATTTGTACCTTCATGGTCCCCCACACTAATTGCATCCTCAGCAGACCCTCAAAATCCCCAGATGGTAAGGGATACCTCGGCATACAGATAAACACTGGGCTTGACAGCAACTTAGTCTGTCAGCTCTTGTGACAGCCCTGCGGCAGAAGATCAGGAAGGTTGTCCCTTCCTCCCCTGCCACACAGCAACATCCCCAGTGTGTTGATATCCAGAGGAAGGAGGAAGGTAAGGACAGGCTGTGACTGATGCTACAAGAGCCTCTGAACTTATATTCTTTTCTCCTTCCCCAAAACCCACCTCATTCAGAAGTCTCCTGTGGTGAGAATGATTTTTTTGACCCCAACCCCTACACAGCTTCCTAGAAACCATCTTTATTCAGGACTCTGATTATTCTTTTTGATGTACTTCTTACCGAGTCCATGCATGGAGTTCTCCTGGTATTCATCTTTAATTGAAAGTGTTCAATAAAAGCAAGAATGTTTTAGATTTGCAATAAAGTTCCTGAAACACATAACTGCTATTTTGGGGAGTGAAACTGCTTGTGTTCATGAGTATGATCAGTAATCACAATCTTGATGGAAAGCAATACCGATAAGCAAAATATATTAGAGACAAGAAGTGGAACAGAATAGATAAGGTCTAAATTTTATGTGTACAGTATCAAATCTCCAGCAGTGACCTGAGAATAAATGTGAGTACTTCAAGCTCCATATCCCAAATGTTTTCTAGCAGCAGTGGCAAATGTCAACTTGGTGGTAACTTGGGCTTATTTTCACAGTGTGAAAATCAAAATGTGTGTGACATGATGAGAAAGTATGGCATAAATGCATGGGAGATTGACTAAGGATTAAGTGCTTGATGAGTACAGAAGAAAAACTGAATGCAGTTTTCAGTAGTTATTCACTAGAATAAATGTTGCATTTCGAGAAGGGTCCCATAAGCCTTTTAATCAGGTAATTTTGCTTCTGGAAACAATTCCACAGGTAGTGAAGATCCTGTGAACTAACGAGTATTAGTAACACACCAGACTAGGACCTGCAACGAACTGCAGAACAAATGGCAGCTTGGCTTTGCGGTGCTCAGACAAAAAATAGGACTAGTCAAGAATCAGCTTAGGACTTCTCGCCAGTGTGAAGTAAACTCAGTTTTCTCTCTCTAGTTATTAGGGCAGCATTTACAATTTTGGATGTGAGTTACTACCCCAACCCCATAAATCTGGAAGATGGCTGTCTATAGTGAGTAATTTCCACTTCACCCCCCTATGGGGTGAAGCAAGCACTTTGGGAGTGAGTAACTTTACTATTTAACTGAGGGAGACAGACCTGACTCTTGAAAACAAGGACTGCATTGGCTGCACCCAGCAACCCCACCTTGGCACTCATGGGAGGAGCTACAGCCTAGGCCGGCTGGAATGCTGCATCTGTTTTTATTAACTGTATTTTTCAACTAACTAAAAAAATAAGTGTTTTCAGGAGGTAGAATGTGTGGCTACTTTAACTGGTATAAAGTTGTCTTTCATTAAATCGAAAGTCTTTAGAAAGGAACACAGAAACAAAGTTTAAAAGTCTAATCTTTTTCATTTAGAAAAGCATCACAATTGCAGACACATACAGAATGCAATAACATATTTAATGTTTTCTACTCACTGTCTCAAAACAATTTAAACAGCTGAAGGAAATGAGAGAATCAGAAAGATTTACAGTATGTGTTGATATTCTTGCTGCAGGCAAAGAGACTTACCAAATTTGGTTTAGCTGGTTCTGAAGATAATTCTTTTGTAGAAGTCTAGGCACACAATATTTTATTTTATTTCACAGTGCTGTGCATACAGCATGCAAAAGAAAAAAAAAAAGAAAAAAAGACAAGATTTCAAGCATAATTGTGTATAATTTTAATTTAAAATGATAAAGATCTTTACTTTCCATAACTTTATTTTCCACGGAGTTTTTGGTAGAGAAAAGAACTGGTAAATGAGAGTTACTGATGAGATGCACAGTAAACGAGATTATGTCTTCTTTTAGGATGGGTTTAGAGACATCAGCTGAGCTTCTATTTTAAAACCTACATTAGAGGAAGCTACTGTGCCCTTGCTGCTGTCATTCCACACTCCCATAGAGTACTCCACTTTCAATATGGGAATATCAACAGGAGGCCCCAAACCTCTTAAACCCAAGGCAAGATAAAGTAAATGCTTGTATTGATCAAATATTATAATTGGAAAAAATATAAAAAAACAAACCCATTCTTCAAGCATAAATGCTCTACAAATGCCAGTATAAATATTTATATTTTAATCTTACAGGTTTGAGAATATTTGAAAATTTTCAAAGGTCTAACATTTTAAAATATTCCTGTGGAGAAAGTTGTCAAAAAATTGAAATGACACCTTTAAAAAAACCCCCCAAAACACCCAAACAAATTATAAAAAATTTGTGACAAAACAAGTTCTGAATTTGAATTATCCCAAACCCCATGTAAATTTTATTTTGCTTCTGAGATCCCTTTTTTCTTCCTTACTATTTTAAGACTCTTGCAAATTGTCAAATAGGAAAGACTGATTAGGATGCATTTAACCTTTAAATTAACTGAAAACACTTTAAACATCTTTCTTGGCCAAAGAGCCAGGGTTCCTTTGCACCTCTTGAGGCAGCTGGATGAGGCAGCATTCCTCTATGTAGGCAGAAGTCTGCACTGGGGCAGAGGTGTACTCTCAACCTGAATAACATAGTTCCCTTCATCTGAATCTGAGTGTGAGCCCTTCACAGCTACAGAAGTGAGTTACAGACTGTTCACATCTGTCTGGTCTCCTTTCCAACAGACTTACCTTGTTTTTTTTAGTGTTTCATATGATCACCTCCTTTGTAAAAATTCCCTTTGACTTCTCTTCCACCAAAACACTTGAATGAGTTTTCAAACACGACTCTAGGAAAATAAATGGAGAGCCCCAAGGAATCCTGCAGAATTAATCCCCTCAAAAAATGGACAGAATTACTCCCCCAAAAAATGCACTTTCATGGTCAGGAGACAGTCATGCATTTATGAACAAACCCGTTTTCACCATCTTGCAATGCAAAGTCAGCTATAATTATTGTAACAATCAATAACTTATCACAACAAAGACCATAAGGGTACACTTCCCTTCAACCTTACCACGTTTCTCCATGTTCAAGTGATTATGAACAATAATGCCAACATCCTGCTGTTTGCCAGTGTTTGCTATGGGCACTTGAACCATGTGGGTGCCACCTCAGCTGGAGGATCCTCAAGATGCCTTCACTTCTAACTCTGCTAATGATGGATTTCACAGCTGGACAGTTTCTTAGTGGATTGCTGACATCTCAATTAGCCAATTCTAACTGTGAATAACAACCTCTAGCAATGGGATTTAAGCTTCTTAAACCAAGTGTTTGTCTTTTCTACAGCTTCCTGTATTTTACAGCTTCCAAGGCTCTGGAACATCACTTCATCCTGTGTTACACACACATGTCAAGAGTTAGTTTTAGCAGAATCAAAAAAAAAAGAGTTGTGAAAAGGAAGAAGATGTATTATCATCTCAGCTGGATCAATTTTACAGTTCTCTAAGTGCTGCCACTTCCAACAGTGCAGGTTCAATACTGATGAACCCAATGTGAGGTAAGTGCTAGATCTTTTAATTGGGCAGGGGAGTTCAATCCAGCGCTGCAGTAATACTGGAAGCTGTTAGATACAGAGCAATAGGTTTGTCACTGAAGTTAAAACAACACCTTGCAATGCCTCTCTTTTCACTGAGTTAGGCTCTCACTATATTTTAAATACTGCTCTCCCCCAAAACATGAGGAGGTGAGGTGTTGAAAATGGAATGTGTTTTTACTGACACAGGCAACCATCCAAAGATGTGCTGCAGCTGCTGACATGACAGCGACAGGTTGAAAGTACATCCTTTCATCACAGGAGGATCTCCAAGCTGAGCATGCAGCTCTTCTTTTTACACTAAGTACTTCTTCACAGAGACACCTGCTTGTCTTCAATCAGCCTTCAGCTGTAGACTGAAAAGTGTTTTAGGTTAGAAATATACAGCACAGTAGATCCTCACAAATGGCAAAGTGGCTGATGAGCTAGTGGTGATGGTCATGAAATATGCATGTGGACAATGAGTGCTGAGTGGGAATGTAAGCTATTAAGGCCTGTATTTCATTTATGCTATTGTGAATCCATAATGGTTTCTTCAGAATTATCTGGATTTGTGATACGGGGTAGCAGAATAAAGCATCCTTAATTCTTGTGAATGCAAATGGCATCAGAGTGGAGTCTATTATTCCAGCATTAATATTGACACCTTTGATTTTTCACCCTCATGACTAAGTTTGCTGCTACCTAAATAGAAAAATGAAACAAACAAAAAAAGTATTTTTATTACTGTACATAAAATACTTATTATTTTAGTCTTGAATAACTACTTTGATCACTGCAGTGTTCATGACACACATCTAATTACACTTTCATTGTCACAGCACAATGAAAGGAAAAAACCACTTTAAAAATCAAAGACATGGTCAGGATAGACTTTGAGAAGATAAATTTAAATTTAAACAATATCAGAAAGCACAATAATGCTCAGAACTGCAGGATAATTGTGAAGTAGAAAGTCTTAAAATAGTTCTGACATTGATTTCACAAATATATTATGTATGATGTTGAATCAGATCTAGACGAGTATTTTGGATGTGCTGCTCTGTGTCCCCAGCAGGCTCCCTCTGTGTCCCTCACTTGCACAACACCACTGCTGCAAAGAAATTCCCTCCCTACAGAATCCCTCAGTCCATCCTGAGAGTTGTGGAACCGATTGGAGGAAAACACTTTCTTTAAATTTGCCTCCTTCTTGGATCTGCCCCTTCCTTTCTGGCTCACAGGAATAGCGATCCCAGAGAATGACAGCCAATAGGTGGGAAAGTTATGATAAGGATTAGATCACCTCACATAGATCCATCTGCAGCAATATCTAAATAATTCACAGGTTTGTATTGCCATATATTTTCTTTCATCTCGGTGTTAATGTAATTAACATTAATTGTGATGCTTTGTTACACTACAATGATAATTAGCTGTGCTTTTTGAGTTTAGGAAATCAGAAGTCATTTAATATGTTGCTGAAGATCCCATCAATCTGCATGCACCTCCTGCATGTATGCATGCATACAGCCTGACCTCACTTGTCCATTTTTGGAATAGGATTAGCTTCTAGTTCTTTTGATATAACACCCAAATAGATAACATGAAATTATTCAAAGAAGTGATAAAAAAGTATTTATTGTGTTAGTTCTTCACTGTCGTTTGTTTGCAGTCTATCACAAAATGATACCTGTGTGACCTTTTCACTGTAAGTAAATTGCTACCTACTCAGCCTAGAAAGAGCTGGCTGGTAGGAAGAAGCCAACTCACCAGCACTGGCACAGCACTGTTGTTTACAGCTTTCAAAATTATGTTATTGCCTCCATAAGGCAGAAGTAGTAGGTTTGCTTCCAATTATGAAATATTTGTTTGCAAAGTAATTTGGTGTTTTTTCAAGATCACACATTCATTATTAGCATACTTAAGTTCAATTAATATTTATAATATTTCCCCATTTCTTCCCCCTAAATTAAATTAAATTTAATTCCAGTTGTTCTAACTCTGAAGACATTCTCTCCTTCAGTAACACAGTGCACAATATTTTTTCTCTCAAGTAAATGCTTTGGTTATGTTTGGCAGTACCAGAAGCATGATAAAGATAAGCAAAGATAAGCACTTTCTATTCATTAACTAAATCAGTGACTGGAACATTTTAGTATTTTGCTCCCCTTTGGTTATAAGTGCTGTCTGACAAATAAACATATCTGGTGGACTGAACAGAAGTCAATATTTAATAAGTGACTGCCTTATAGGAACTTCATCTAAACTGTAAAATTAATAATAAATGTTTTCAAATAAATGCTTTCTACCATAAGGGCTTTTGAATCATTTATAAGTTGGGTCCCCTCTGTAAGTCTTTTCATATTTAATGCATTAAGTTGGAGTATTTATTGCATTTCTAAAAAGAACAAAGAATTACGTTCAAGAGAAAAATCACCGAGGGTTTAGATAAAAGGAAGATCACATATTTAAGGTCATATACAACTAAACAGAGGTATGGTGCACTTAGACAGAACCTTAAATAAAATCCTATGCATCCAATCCTCTACTAAGGGCTTAAGTTTTGCTTTCATATCTGAAATGTCACTTCTCCAGCAGACTAAACATTTGAAAAATGTGTAAAAAATTGTGGTGGGCTCTTTTTCACAGTATAGACAGCAAAAAACTAACCCACCCACCTACTGCCCATTTCCTCCCCAACACTGTTTACCATTCATGTGGAGGTCCATAGAGGAGATTGTTGAATTTTAGAATAACAGGATCACAGAATAGTTTGGGTTGGAAGGGACCTCAAAGTTGATCTTGTTCTAGCCCCTTGCCATGGGCAGGGACACCTTCCACTAGACTGAGTTGCTCAGAGCCTCATCCAACCTGGACTTGAATAACTCCAGTGATGTGATATCCACACCTTCTCTGGACAACCTCTTTCAGTGACTCATCATCCTCACAGTAAGTAATTCTTTCCTAGTGTCTAATATAAATCTATTCTTTCAGTTTGGATACATTCCCTTTTGTCTTGTCACTTTAAGATCTTTTAAAAAGTCTCTCTCCATCTTTCTTGTAGGATCCCTTCAGGCAGCAAGTAGGTCACTAAGCCTTCCCTTTTCCAGGCTGAACAATACAATTTGCTCAACCTTTCCTGGTAGGAGAAGTGCTTCATCCCTCTAATCATCTTGGTGGCATCCTCTAGACTCTCTCCAACAGGTCCATGTCCTTCCTGAGCTGAGGACTGCACAGCTGGATTCAGGACTGTAGGTGGGGGTCTCACCAGAGCTGAGCAGAGGATCAGAATTCCCTTGCCATGATGCAAGGATGGATGCAGCCCAGGATATGATTGCCTTTCTGGACTCAAGCCAGCTTGTGTCCAGCATAATCTTCTCACTCACCAGCACCCCCAAGTCTTCCTCCTCTGGGCTGCTCTCAATCTGTTTATCCCCTAGCTTGCATTGATACAGGGGGTTGCCCCATTGCTGGCGCAGAAACTTGAACTTGGTCTTATGACCTCATGAGATTCCCATAGGCCCATGTCTTGAGCTTGTCCAGGCCTCTGGGAAGGTTCCCCTTTCACCCCTTCCCAGTCTGTCTGTGCCTCTCCCTGCTCCTGAAAGACAGCTGGAAAATGTGCAGCACAAATTTTTCCCTCAGGTGCCTGACTGAGGACAAGCTTGGGTGCCTACGTGGCTGAAGCTGAATTGCTATTGCTAGCTGAAATGGCTATTCCAGTATGAGGTGCTTGTAAAACTCAGTGTTCATGTTTGCAAACACTCCATGGGGACAGAGCGACCATGAGAAGGGATGGAGGCTTGCTCCCTGTGACACACTTGGATTTGATACACTGATAGCAGTGTTTAACCTGAGGGAAAAATATAAATGTTTTCAAGAGCTTTAAAACACTGGCATTTGTCATCTGCCTTTGCTTAGAAATCAAGATAGCTAGCATTTTCTGTTAAAAATTATGAACTATTTAATTTTCAAAAGCTAGAAAATGTAAAAGAATTCACTTAAACAACATCAAGACACCAAAAAAAAAGAAATAATTTTTTCACTTATTTTTTTCACTTATGTGAAAACTATGAATCACTTTTCAGCTGTTTCTTACTTCAAATACATGCTCTTAATATGTTTGCAATGCAGGTCTTCTGAAAGAGTTTGCAGTATTAAATTTAATTTTTTTATTAAAAGGGTAAATATTGCTAATATATGCAAGATGTTTTGCATTTGTAACACATAGACTAGCAATTACTATTAGCAGCACCCTGCCTATTTACTTTGCTGTGATACCCATTTGTCTGAAGTGAATGTTTCTGCTGTGGTTACCATTAACAAGATTAGGATCTGTTCAAATGACCTGATTTAGGCTGCATAAGGCAAATGAATAGCATGAGGTGTATCTTAGTCTGATATCCTGCAGATTCAGGAGGTCCCACTGTGATACCAGGCCCTGATATAATTTTGTCTTACATTAATACAAAGCAGCAGGATGTAGCTGTGGATGAACAAGCTCCCTGTCTCCCCACCAATGAATCATACAGAAACTGTGAAAAGCATCAGCTCAGTCCTTAACTTGAAATACTTCTTTAATCCCATATGGAAGAGCCCAGGACCACAAGAATTACCTTTGTAAAGCAGAGGAGACTCTCCCCAGCAGGACAGAAAAGGGTGGGAGGATGCTGATGGTGATTGAGATTTTAGACATACTCAGTATTTAATATCGGCCTTACAAAGCTCTCTAGTCATTGTACTGACATTTTCACTTGCACAGAAACACATGTTCTGATTTAGACATTATATATTCTGCCAAGTATTGAGACAGCTGGAAGTTGAGTGTCCTAAAGTGAAGCACCCTGGGGTCCTCTGGGCCGAACCAGCCCTTTCTTGTATCTGCATATGTACACATGAGCTATCAAATCTTCACTAGGCACTGTAGATGAAATTTTTAAGAGCTTAAAATGATTATTTTTTTTTCTCAACAGCCTGAGTAAAACACAGTGATCATTCTACAAAGGTCTAAAGTTATAGAGTTCCTTACATTGATTTGATGATTTCATCATGATTGGTTAATAAATCACTGTATCCAAGTGCATTATTAGTTTGCAATAGATGCTTTTCATTGGTTATAAAATGTTTCTCATTGGCATATGACTTGCAATCTTGTTTAATTAAACACTCTGGATGTATGCTATAAAAACAGATTGCAGACACTGCTCAAATTCACAGATTCATTTAAAATTTTGCTTTAAATTTCAATAAAGTTTCCAAACGCTTAAGATCTTTACCAATTCTGACCAGCTGCAGTAGTGATACTGTAGGTCTACCTGCTTACCTGTTTAGGTAAGCAATTATGCAGAACACATTTCTTTGAGTTCAATCTATTTTTAGATTCTTTTCTGCCATATGCTCATAGACAAGAGAATGAGCATTGTTTTAACTTATGTTTTAAAGAAAATAAGTTATTTAAACTGATGTTTTGAGAAGAAAATGAATACAAGATCCCATGTTTTATTTTCTGCAGCACTATCTGATATGATGTTTATGTCTCTTCAACAATTCTTTTCAATAGGAGGAATATTTAGAGGAACAAAGGGGATCTATCTCCCAGTCTTATCCCAGAATGCCTTAAGTTTAAAATTCTCTAAAAGAAGTTAAAATATAAAAAATAGTGTTTCCTTCCTCGTGTCTTCAGAAGTTAGATCTCAATAAATATTGTTGGTTCAGGTTTTATTCTTGTTGAGAAGCCCAGGGCAGTAATAAAGTAATATTTAGAACAATTTTTAGTGCTATTTCTTGCCCAGAGTCTGTCTAAATTGCTGCAAATGGCTCTGCAGCTTACCATCAATGTTCTGATACAAAGAGTTGGTTAGGTATCTGCTTAATTAAATACTCACCTTATTTATCCTGCAAAGTGGCACCTTGTCTCTGGAGGCAGGTCCAAAATTTTCAGTTTTAGAGGAAGTAGTCTCCCTGCAACCTTTGTTTCTCCCCACCCTCAATATATAAACTCTCAAGCTGTAAACAGTACTCAAAGACACACAAATATATTTTTTCCTTATAGAAAATTAAACTATTCTTCTCTTATTTCAGTTTTTGGAGACTGGGGAGGCAAGACTCACACAGTTAATTTCTTTAAGGAGCATCATATAGCTTTAAACAGAATTATTTGTGAACATGGACAAATTTCAGAATCCCTGGGTTCTCCCAGAGGCTCTACTGAGAATATACTCGAACAGCTGGAGATAACATTAGCAAAGTGCAGCAAAGCCTATTACATAGAAAGTGAGAAGTCAATACCATCTTTGTAGTCATATTCTGATATGAAGGAAAGAAAATATCTTGTATGAAAACTTCTATTTGATTTTACCCAGGGATATGAGAAATGAACAATCAAGGATTTAGCCATGCTAGATTAAGATTTTATTGCTCCTAAGCATCAGGCTAACTTGGCTGGCTGTATGCCAGGGAACCCTCTTCCTTGAGAAAGAAGGAAATTGCATTTTTCTAAGAGTGAAAAACAGTCTGTATATCGGATGCAGTCTGATAACCTGGTTGAAATCCACCCCATCAGCAGTTCAAGTAACATGGGGGTGTACAAAGAAGTATTTTACTCTGGTGTTTCTCCAAGAGCAGTAATGATTCCCAGGTATAAGCAAAATTTCCCACATGCCACTTCTTCTCCTTCAGAGAATGGAGAGGAAAAGGAAAAATGTTTATAGCAGATTTTCTATATCAACATCACCCCGGGTGTGAGTGACTTTGCAGGTTTACTCTGGCTTGATAGTGCACACTGTATTTAGATGAGGGTTTGCATTTTGACCATCAGATCTTGCTTAACCAGTCTGATGGTTGGCTTTTTTTTTTTTTTTTTTTTTTTTTTTTTTTTTTTTTTGTTTTTTTTTTTTTTTTTTTTTTTTTTTTTTTTTGTGCATGGCTTTTTGTTTTGTTGTTTTGTTTTTTCATGCTCAGTGTAGCAGAGCCTGGCAGAAACTTGATCACAAAAGAACAATTTTCCATGTGCTGCCATCAAGCAGCAACATTACACTGTACAGAAAGACTCCCACTAGAATCTGTAGGGCCTTAGAGAATTTGCTTAAAGATGAAAATGAAGGCAGTGAAAAAAAAATTAAAAGGGAAAGTAATGTTTTCTTCTCAGCACTTAAAAGAAGGGAAGAAGAAGAACACAAAGTAAGGAATCAAGATGACATTTGCTATTACCTACTAATAAAGTACAAAATTTTTCAGAAATGCTGAGGAGGAATAAGTGAAAGAAAACAATCAGTAAGGAATCTACACTGAAACAAACAAACAAACAAACAAACAGTAACTAGAGAAAGCTGGCAAGACAAGTTGTTGAATTGTCATCCTGAGAGATACCAATCTATGTGAGATGGCTAAGAATAACTAACTCGATCCAGGCAGATGCAAAGGGATGGAAATGACAGCAAGTCCTTGCCAGTTCAGTCTGGAATGTCACTCTCATACATTCTGTCATTTTGGTTTTGTGGAGTGGAAGTCATATTTTGTCTCCTCGATGACAATCACATTATTTCCTAACACAATTATATTTGATTCATACAAATAACACCTATTTTAGCTGTCACCTAGATTTTTTTTTTTTTTTTTTTTTTTTTACAAGAAACTGTATTTCGGCTGCTCACATTTTGTTGGTAAATCTCCCTCAATCCTAGGTTTTATCATGGCTCATCATGCACTGCAGCACACAAGTTGTTCCATCTGAAAGTTATGTCAATGTCTACTAGACGCAACATGCAAATCTCACCCTTTGTGAGATTTGGGGTTCTGTGTCCTGCTCCAGGTTCTCCAGCATAGTGTAGATGTGAAGCTACTGAAAAACATCAGGCAATGGGCCAGAAAAATTATTCAAGAACGGAAGCATCCCTCATACATAGAGGTTCAGGGAACTGGAACTCTTCAGCCTGGAAGGTGAGGAGAAGGATCAGTCAAGGGAACTTATCTATGTGTATCAATACCTGATATGAAGAAGAACAAAAGAGATGGAACCAAGTTCTTATTCGTGTTTGGTATCAGAACAAGAGACAATGAGCATAAACTGAAATATATAAAATTCCCTGTTAAAAAAAAAAAAAAAAAGAAAAGAAAAAAAAAGCCTTAAAACAAAATTTAAAAAAAAAACCTTATGATTTTTAAGGGGTTTTGTTGGTGGTGGTGGGGTCTTCTGTTGGGTTTTTTGTGGGTTTTTGTTTGTTTTTGTTTGAGGTTTTTGTTTGTTTTGTTTTGTTCTGGTTTTGGTTTTTGTTTGCTTTTTTTGTTTTTAATTTTATTTTTAATTTTTATTGTGACGATTTCCCAGAAAGGCTTGGAGTTTCCAGACTTGAAGATATTCAAAACCCAGTTGGATATGACCCTGAGCCTGATCTGTTCGCACTGACCATTCTCTGAGATGGGCAGTAGCATTAGATCATAACCAGAGCTGACTTTCAAATTCATTTATCCTGTGATTGGTATAACTTTTATATGCAAGAAAAAATTTTCCTGTCCTAAAATGTTGACATATAATTAAATGGTATATCATGTCACTATGCATGGCTCCAGGAAATGATGTTCACTGGGACAGCTGTCAGAACACTGGCTTGTTCCAGGTTGTAGGGTCATTATACTAATTGCCCACATCATAGAAACCTGTAGATTCTTCTGTTTTATCACTTTCTAATGTACAAAAAAATGTCAAGGTACTTCATGAAAAGCAATAATTGTTGCTGGATTTCCCAACACTGATGACATTTTGCAATATTTATAAGCTTCAAACCATAGTCACATTCAGATTCTTTGACATGATAAATATTAACTGAAGACTGGGTAAAAAAAGATCTATTGGTCCCTAAACCTGAAAGATATTGAGCTCTCCCCTCTTCACCTGATGGTAAAATCCTGCCTGGGATGAACTGGGATTTTTCCATTCTATTCAGTAGGACCAGATCATGGCAAGTAATCAACTCTGATATACACTTCTAAAGTAATGGGCAAATGCTCTACAACAGTCAATAAAAAATACTGGGGGATGCTTTCATGGATTTTCCCACCTGACAAAAAGTTAAGAATCATTAAATTTAGTTTAGTTAAAACTTGCACTGTTAAATCCCTGAAAGTGCTCTAGGATTACTTATAATGAAAACTTAAGCACAGCCTCAACCAAAAGCATATGCAAAAGGCATGGTGATTCTAACCATCCTTTCCTCCTGCTCTCAGTTAGTACCAGCCAATGACACTAATTACACATCAAATTTCTGAGACTGGCACAAGCTGAATCCACATCTCCCAGCACCCTTTGGTGTTTCCTGGTGGATGATTAGCTGAGGAAAAGCACAGGAGCAGGTACAGTGGGAGCTTCAGCTCAGGAGGAGTTCATCAATAGGCTGTTAACTCTTCAGGATGCTCTGCTGACTTATAGACATCACCAGAAAGCAACAGTTTAGCATAAGCTGCAATAGAGTTTACATTCAGCTGAGTCCTACTGATTTTTATGGGGTCTGGATGACTTGCAAGAGCATTGCAGGCAGGCATCTGGCAGCTCAGGGCAGGGTTGAAGAGATGCAGGGCAAAACCTTAATGATGAGGTGGACAAGACGAAGGCTTAAGCAAATGAGATTAAAACCCTTTTAAGTTTGGATTACTGGAATGTCTGATTTATACTTACCCACAGTTTGGATTAAAAAATTTTTTTTCAGGTCACCTTCTGCAACTTTATTTCAGATCCCTTATCTGAAGCAAAGCAGAGGACAGAATAATGTTTACACAACTGAAGTCACAAGTGAATGCAGTGACTTTCTTTGGCATGTGAAGAATAACATTTTAAACCCAGCTTCTTACAACATGTACTCTTTGATTGTATTCACTCTGCCACAGGCTTCTAATTTATGTAGGCTTTCTGGGAGTACACTATATTATAATGGCATTATATAAATAAATAAATAAATAAATAAATTTTTACATATATGCCAAAGGTTTCAGAAAATTGACATCGCAGATGACACAAATTTCAACCCCATTAAAAGTATTACAAAAAACGGTGAATTGCATCTTTCTTTATTGTAGCTAATGACCATTTATTATAATGAAAACCCGAAAAGTTTCTGACATTATCTCATTATATTCTCTTATACCAGCAGCAGAAATTTTCCTTTTTCTTTTTTTATGGAAGAGAAATCCATGTGGAAGTTGAGAGTAGTGATGATCACTGTAACAAGGGATAGAATAAATATGAAGTAAAAATACTAACCATCTTAGGTTTAGTTTACACATCATTATCAAATGAAACAGGAAAAAAAAAGCCAGCTAATTTGAAAAGGTCACAAATGGAGGAAAGACTATAAGAAATTGAAAGAACAATCTCATCAGAACATAATCTTAGTCAGCACCATTTTAACTGACTGGCTCTGCTACAGATACCCCTGTTAAAGACTCTGCAGAGCTAGAGAGTAGGGAATTTCTCAGAGGTTAGAAAGCCTTGAATTACTGAGAAAAACGGAACAATGTGAACAACCTGCAGTTGCTTATATGCAGGGAAAATTACAAACAAAAGCCAGTGGTCATATTCATATGCACACAAGTGTTCTGTGAAGAGTACCAGATAAGCAGTAAGGGGAGAAACTACAGAAAGAAAGATTCAGGTTAGGTAGCAGGGAAAAAAAAATTACAGTATTCGACATCTCTTATTCCAGGGTTATAGAGATTTAAAGGGTTTTCATAATCTGTCTTTTGCATTTACAATGAAATTCTGAGTTTTGACAAGTCATTAGTATTTACAGCTCTCAAGACCCAAAGAAGCCTAAGACACATCACATCTATAGGAACTGCAGATACAATAACCAGGATAACAGAGGAGCTCCTATCATCACCTGGTGACTATGAAAAATAAGTTAACAAATACACACTTGCCCAAACTCTTTTGCATCTGAACTGCATGTGTTTTTATATGGAAATATGATATCCAGATATTATAACTAGAGATAGAGGGTAGTAATGTTCTACATTAATGACAAGTACTAATTTATATACAAATGTGCACATCTGAAGAGGTTAAGGTAGAAATGAACAACAGATATTTAAAGGAAAATTTGTACTGGCTCGTTTCACATAAACATAACTCAATGCTGCTGAGTTTCAGTTAAAGGCTCAATAAAAAGTATATCTATAACAACAGATTTTTTTCTTAATTTTATTAAATGTAAAAATCTCTTCAGAAGGTGGAATTCCTTTTTTTTGTTGTTGTTAAGTTGTTTGGAGGAGGGGATGAAATCTTCCAGATACAATTTTTAAATTGCAGACTTGCAGCTACCTTATTAAAAGCAGCACATAATAAAGACAGCCGAATATTGGTAAACAATGATTTGGTTTCAGCTGTAAAAAAAGGAAGCTATTTTAAGTAAGATTTCTTAGTTGCTTCCAATGTTTTTACTGAATATATGCAGTTTAAAGACTGTAATTTAAAAAACTACTTATGTTTTTATAAGTTGCAATAAACATAAACAATATTCCAGCATAAGCCATATGCCAGACCCATGCAGTGGGGCTGCTGATGTAAATTCATTTAGCATTTGGAAATAGTGGAGTAGTGAGTTCAAAATATGAAGACAAATTTTCTGCAAAGCAACCCAGATAATGAGCTACAGAAGAAAACTGTTGTGATCGATCTCAAAATCTCTGGAGGAGGTTAAAACCTTCTCAGAAAAATTAATAGATTTTGGCTACTGTTCTCAGTCGCTATTGGTGAGAGAGGAAGAGGAAATTCTGTCCAAGGGCTGAAGAGAGCTCAGCTCAAGAGGAAGCTCTGTGGTGAGCAGAGTAGAGCCAAGGGGCAGCATGCCTGAGGCAATCTCATGCTACCCCTTGCAGCGGGTTCCTCAGTGTGTCTGGGCAGGCTGGATCTGCACTGGGGCAAGTTCTGTCACAGGGTCGCAGAGCTGCAGTCAGTGCAAACTGCAAGCAGAGTTGTGGTTCTCTTACAGACCAAAATCAGAGTTACAGCTTAAGTGCACCTTAAGGGAGTTGCTGTCAGAAGCTTCTCCTTTAGTCACAGGGAATACCTCTCGCTTCTCCCACAGCTGCATGGGGAGAAGAGGGTCTGTGAGGAGGGATGAAGGTTTTGTGCTGGCTGCCACAGTGCTCACACTGAACCAAAGGTGGCTGTTACCTAACACTGCCGGGCAGTGATGCTGGAGAAATGGCTTTTCTTTCCCTGTTACCATGGAGATAGTCAGACTAGGCCATTAATGAGATGCCTGATGGAGCAGGCAATATAATACCATATGCAGCAGGCTGGATGTGGGACAATAATCCTGTATCTCAGCCATCTACTTACCAGAACACTTCCAGCTGACTTGTGATAAAAGTGGTAAAAGGAATATTTAAGCTGTGGTCTTGTACTTCAAGAATGATCTTTATTCAAAATTGGATATTTCTCACCCTTTTTGAGCTAATACCTGACACTAATGCTGCCTGTAATATTATTATAGCCTCCTAACTACTATTTCAATTTTATATTAGTCTATTAATTATTAAGATCTAGTGAAAATCACTATGATAGGAACATGCTGCACTTAGGTCAGAAAAGAAAACATTAAATCTTTCTTACGATGTAAGTTCTTTTAGCAATCACATCACTTCAGTGCTTTAGCTTCTAGCTGGAGCACTTCTAGATTCCAGCATTTTTAATATGGTTTCCTGGAAAATCAGAGGAGATAAGCACATGTGTCTGCATAATCAAGTCAGCTCATCTGTAGTGGAATAAACAGAAAGACTTATGTGCTTATTTCATTAGTATATACTATTGAAAATAAAGTGGTATATATGCATTAAAATATTTTGCATATTAGGTGGGCTATTTTTTTCTAAGTCCGGATTTACTTTATTCCTTTGAAGCAGAAGAGCGTGGAATCAATCTTCTACTTTGAATGTTATAGATAATCTGATATTCAGCTGCCTTCTGAGCACAAAATCCTGTGTGGGTGGGCACAGAGGTATGAAGCTGGGATTTCAGGCAATATAGAGGGGCAGAGGTTATGAAAGCAGCAGGTAGAGCTGAAGCAGAGAGAGGAATTAAAGCAGAAAACAAAACCCTCAGCAATTTTTACTGAGACACATAAAGATATCAGTTTGAGGACTCTCCCTGCTCCAGGTAACCTTATGCACATGACCATACAATCAGACTCACTTATAGACTAAGGAACGCCTTGGCAATACCAGCCATTTTTCTCCAAGAAATTTTATCCAGGCTGCTTATCATTCATATTTTAAATCTTGCAATGGAATATTTTAAATTATTCAGTTTGGGTAATTACTGTGCAAAATGCTAAGGCTTAATGCTTTGGTTTATTATTTACACCCATAAATTGGGTGTGTCATTGGACATACCCTAAGTATTAAGTGAACTCAGTTTCTTCAGATACATGAGAAGCATCTGCAAGAACAGTTACTCAAGCAGCTACTCAAGTCATTGTTCTCTTGGGAAAAGAATAGGACAAGGAACACATTACTGAAATTGAATCCCACAGTAATAATAGGTTACCCCAACCACCTGCCTACTATTAAGTACATATCCTAAATCAATTACATAGCTCATTACACAGTCACTGTTTGGGCCATCTAGTTAAATGCACGCAGATAAACACGTAGATAAAAATGAGTGCATCTAAACCAGAAATGTGCCATAGAATTTAAGAAAAGGATAATTAAGAAAATAGTCTGTTCACTAATGAGATATAAAACTCTTATTCCCTTTATTTTTCCCCCTTCACTTAGAAGCAAAATCACCCATAACTCTCAAAGAAAGGCTGTAAAAAAAGGGTACTATGGAAAGCAGTTTCTATAGTGAACAATTTTTAGACCTGGTTGTCTGGAATACAAAGACTATATCACTCTCTTCATCGAATGGATGCACTCCTGAGAAGANAGTTGTCCCTGGGCCTTTTTTCTCATCCTATGAATCTTATTAAAACAGAAAATGTCCAATTACACTGACTTATGTGATGCTGTGTGTTTATTTACTGTAGATATTGTTCACTAGGTATGAGAATAAGAACAAACTTGGTTTCATACCAATCTCATTCCCCTTGGATGAATTTAAATAGGAATTTGAAATATTGAAGGCAGACAAATCACAGTTAATTTTCCAAAGAAATACTCCAGGGGTTATAGTTCATTATTATTATTACTAGCTGTTATGTGCATTATAATGTCATCTAGAAGCTTCACTTATGGACTTGGGCCTTACTGATGTTAACTCTGCACCACAATAGCTGGAGACAGTAAAATATTAGGAGTGTTTAGGCTGATTTCAACAAGTGCTGAGTTCTGCATTCCTGACATCAGTCCTGTATCTGTTTCAGTTCTGTTTAATAATGTTTGAGTTAAAAATAAATAATAGAAAATGTTAGCTTTTCTCAATTCTTAGTCTGGGGAATTCACACCAGGAGTTCTATGTTATAGAAAATGTGTTTGCGAAGCCAATAACCACCTTGCTGCATTTAACAGGGAATTTTTGTCAAGTTCTATAAATCAAAAAATGCAAGCAATTTGGTGTTCAGCATTCAGCAATTGTTTAGGTTATCTGCTACCTTATGTCTGAATTTTTTGTCCAGCTTTTTTCTTTACTTCATTTATATTCCAAAATATCTTTCCAATGTTTTCCCCACAAAGTATTTATTACATGAGCACATTACAGTTGTACAGGGAGATCTTACTAATGCTCTGTGTCGGTCACCAAAACCAGCATTATCTCCTTCCCTCTACTCTTAGAAATTAGTCCCTTACCTCCTCATTCAGGAGTTCCATTCAACCCTTCTGGCACATCTTCTATCAGTATCTGAGCCGTCTTCTTTCTCACTTGGACTGGATAATTCGTAAATAATTCCTTAGGAATGTACCATCCCCCCTTCCATAGGTACTTGCTACTCTTGGAGATTTTCACATTCCTCTCCTCTCCTCTCCTCTCCTCTCCTCTCCTCTCCTCT
>VWZN01016673.1:283459-303569 GCA_013396955.1 Regulus satrapa
CCGACCGTGTCCTGTACCGTCCATATTGAGAAATATTTTCGATACAAGAATTCTCAGTGGGAATCTCACACTGGTCATTCCACAAGTCCTTGTGGCATTTACTCTCACATTTTGGGCAATGTTTACCACTGACACCTTCACTGATGAAAACACTCCATGTCAACCTGGTGTTAATCACCCCAGGACCCTATTTCAAGGCAAATACCCACTGACAATAGTTCTGAACTGGACTCTTCATTATCTATTTAATATGAATTTAATTAGTACTCTAGACTGCTAACAGTTATACCAAGCTTATTAAAGTTTCTTATGCTGTTGCAGTTAACTGATTTTTTAAACTGAAAGAATGGAAATAGGACTTACTCTTCAAAAAATTTGTTGGAGTACTTATGTCTGCCGTACTCTCATATTTTGATTTTGTTATCAGCTACTGCTTCTACAAAGGTCTAACCTTCTCCCTTTAATTTCAGTTAAGTCAGCCAACAGTCCTTCAGGCCCTCGTTCTTTTCAAATTCAAGGGAATTATACTCTCTCTGTTTAAATTTCCATGATATATTAAAAGACCAAAGATTATCTCAGACAGACTGGATTCAATTCATCAAAACTGGCTGTTATTTAAGATATCTATCTCTGGATAGACATGAATCATATGTCTCTTGGATACTATAAAATTGAAATGTGTATAGTTTTCGTCTGAATACGAATCACACGATTGCTATTTTTCAAATAAAGAGCAGAAACATTTACTGGACACATACACTTTGTACATAGTTTATGAATAATTTTACCATTCTTCATTCCTAATGTAACTCCAAAAAAATTATCTTAACTCCTCCTGACATGGATTTTTGCCAGTATTTAGTTACACCTTTATCTATACTGCTTTTAATAAATTCCAAATCATATTAATTTCCCTCTATTTTCACTTCTATTTTTAATAAACATTTTATTGTTTTTAATGTTAGAATTTGTAATTGTAGTATCTCCAAACTCTTCTTCTTTCCTGCGGAAATGATAACTTCTTCCTGCCAAAACCTGACCCTCTTTTTTTCCTGTTTCAAACTTTGTTCGTATTTAAAACAGTCTTGTATAAATTTGCTCACAAGACTTGTCAGTAAAGAGAAAATTGATCCGGGGTTAGTTGGCTAATACTTCAATGGATTTTCAATTCTGATTTTCTGAGGCAATCAGTAATTCTCAAAGGAGTAACACTGGTACAGAATTCCTCTAACCCACCACTATTCTGTTCTTTTCTTCTAATAAAGTAATCAGCAGTGTTGTTTTGAGAAGATTTACTAGTCTGCATGACTTCAGACTTTGCTGATTTCTTTTCCTGTACCTCATATCAGTTTAAAAACAGGAATAAAATAATGATTTTTCAAGAGGAACTTTAGACTTCCTAGAACAGGTAGACAGTGGTAGTAACATCTCAGGAAATTTAAAGTACTGCAGAACAAATATGGCAATTTTCATTCTCGAGGACTATAAGGGGTTGAACATGCATTTTATTTATTCTGGCTTGTGATAAATATTGAAAGAAACATAAAAAGATATTCACCACAAAAATTTATACCAAACTTTACTTGAACGTGTTTGTACCTTATAACTGTGGAAAGTTTAGTGATGAACAACATGACTCCTGAAAAGCATTTTTAAGAAATATTTTTATTTTTTCTAAACAAATCATTATTTCTTCCAAATGTGTCCCCACAGAACAACACTAGTGCCAAGTTGAGAGCTCTCAGCCTGAGTCCAGGAAAGAGGTAATTTATCTTTTGAACCAGAGATTGCCAACAAGACTCTGGCATGTGGGGCAAAACTAAGGAGTACATCTGAGTGACAAAGATCTCCAAAGATTTGTTACAATATATTCACATTTAAGAATTTACACAGGCACCTCAGATGTTCTCTTCAGCTTATAGGAAGGAAAATGTGCATATTTGTGCTGCTGACTGTGCTGGAAGGCATTCAAGGGAAGAATATCGTTCTATATTGGACAGGTAATTCAACCCATCAGTGAGAAGCCTTCTGGAGTGACTGGTATACAGACAATAAACTGAATGAGAAAGCAGTTCCTTTCTAGCTGGGACTGAGCTTTGCACTTTGCACTGTAGCAAGCTGTGTGTGTGATCATTAAAGGAGGGGAGGGTGAACACCTCTTGCGTCTTTGACGCATTTTAAAAACCCATACAGAATGGGGAATCTGTCTCCAGGAAAGTATTCTTCTAGACACAATAGATTATTAACCACATTAATGCAGTTCATTGAAGAAAAATGACTGGCTTTTTTGGTAGGATTTGTACCCATTGTAAAGCAGTCTGTGTAAGTCTAAAACTGGTTATATAAAATCATCTAGTCCAGATCTTTTCAGGGTACATCTAAATCATTGCTGCCTGTCAACAGCAATACTTTAGCTGTGTAACTATAGAGAAAATTGAATCTGACTTTACCCAGATTGTTTTAAAATAATGTATTTTCCCTAGTAATTATAACAGCATTCAGTTGCCTGCCTGTGTCTCTTTTTCTTCTTTACAAGCTACAACACTCCCTCCCTATTAAAGAGTCAATTTAATGGCTTTCTGGTCCTGATCGTAAAACTTCAATCATCCAGTCATGGAACAAAACAAAACCCTGTAATTTATATGCCTGATCATGAAGTAATAATGCTACAGTTTAACCAACTACCAGACCTACAAAATAATGTGCTTCATGAGTTATGGACTGAAAAACGATCACCCAAAAGATCTCCCTAATTGTACTGAATAAGCACTTTATTTTATTTTTTTTTTCAGGAAGGTAGCAAAACTGCTCTTATTGAGAGCCTGCTCTTCTCAGAGATATTTCTCTGTTTGTGTTGTTTGTTCTGCTTTTCTCACTGGCTCCTCACAGATACAGGCAGTTTTTATACTCATTAAATCCCTGTTGTAGTTACCAATAAATAAAACTCAGAGGTGACAGTGTTGACTGAGGCTCTACTTTGGTCATATTCCTTCTACTGGCAGGACAGATACATAGGGCTATAAAGGATGATTTGTTAGGTTCATAGGAGGAAGAAAGCTAACTTCAGCATCTAAAAAATTCACTTATTTTCCAGTTAATTCCAAAACAGCTTTTTTATTATTTAAAATACAATTAATATACAAAAAATAAATACTAATAACATTTTGGAGGTTTGAAATAATATACAAAGATACCATACTGTGCAACCAACAAAACTCTCATTATGCTATGGAAGTCATAGAAAGAATGACATTTAGGTAAATACCTATTAGATATGACATTAATTATTCCTAGAAATAAACTTAACTGTGAGATGGACATTAAAATATTGGCCTTTAGCCCAAGATGTGCTGTTTGCAATTCATTTTATAAGGACAAATGAACTTTCATTTCTTACAGTAATTTATAGTACATGATATCATTACTCTTTCAAATGCTCAAAATATGTTATTGATTGACAATTTATTTTTTGAATATTATAAAAAATAATTTTGACAGTTAAGAATTCTGAAAAGTACTATTCCATCTTGTTTTGCACTATGCATTTCCCAATTTTGTGAGTAAATTATTGAGTCTTAGCTTTAATCTGAACATCACAACAAATCTGGTTTTGCTGTGCATTTCAATATTACCAAACACCTCAGAATTAAAAGGAAAGCCATACTACATGAAAACTGGTAAAAATATGCTTCAGTTTCCCTGAGCCCATTCATTTGCCAAGCTTGTCATGTGCATATATTACAAACATGTCTCTAATGGGTAATATTTAATTCCATGTTGCATTCTAATAATCTGCTGGCATAGTAATATGGACAATCAGAAGGAAAGAAAAAAATAAATTTCAGAAATTTCTTCACACATGAGTATTTTCAGTCCTAATACTATCTTTTCATACTCTTTTTCATCTTAGCCATTTCCAGAGGTGTGCTCCACGTCCAATTTCACAAACCATTCCCATTTAGTACATAGGGTACAAAGCACCCAACTCAGCCCTATGAACTGTACTGACTTCTGGCACCTAGATGTGCAAGACCTGGGACACATCTTTTTTTGGATTACGTCCATAAACTCAGAGGTCCTAGCTCTGGAAATCCTAAACCTAGGTTCCAAAGCACTTTTTCACTAATGCACAGTGTCTCTAGCCATGTTAAAAACTTTTAGCTTCCATATATTTTATAAATTGTTTACAGTGTTTCTATGGAAAGATTTTTTTTTTTTTTTGGGGGGGGGGGGGGGGGGCTGTTTCATTCCACACAAGGTTCCTTAGCCAGATGTTCAAATTAGGGATTCATTTCAGAGCAATTAATAACCCTTTTTGTGTCTGTCATCCTGTGCAGAAAAGTCATACCAAAATCTTCCCCTGTGTACAAAATGCCAAGTGTTTACTCACATTGCAAAAGGCACTGATAAATTTTCTCTCATCTTCAACTGCACATAAGGAGATTACATAAGGAAATGTAATCTCACCATGCTTCTCCATAACACATAGAATATTCTGGTCAACACAAAGCTTTTTGGTGAATACTTCTGTCCCCCCTGCTTGGCTGGAGACTTAAGGATAGGAATAACCAAGCCCCTGTTCAGGTCAAACAAAATGAGGGAGAGAAAGTGGTGCAGCTTTTGTGCTGCTGCCTGGCATCTCAACGAGTTTGCTATTCAATGTTGCTTTCTGTGAACTTGGCAAGAAGCTTCAGTCCCTCTGTGTCCTGCATTTCTGTCCACTTCCATTATGAGTCTGTGAAAGAAGGGCCTACCTTTCAGTCATTTCCTGGGGGACAATGGGCTGGAGGGCACGGGGAGTGCAGGCACTGCAGGGACTATCTGTCTCCTGTGGAGAGGCAGGGTTTTGCTTAGGGGAAGGGGAAAGTTTCGCTGAGTCGGCACCTTGAGGACCAGCTGAAGTCCCATTTGCTTACATGCTGAAGTGCTCTGCTGAATTATAGCCCAGGGCAGCCAGCTGCCAGCCCCTCGCTTCCTGACTGAAAAAACCCAGCATTTCTAGAAGCTGCTCATGTGCTATGAGCAGAGTCACTCCAGGTCCCCCTATTTTCCTGATTATTCCTCTGTGTCCGCTGAAAAAAACTTGATCCACTGCTTTAAGGAGTGCTGTAGTTTGAACAAATTGTATGGAAAGTGCTGTATTTTCTAATTATGTGCCAGTTTCTTTTCTCTTGCTTATGTCATTCCAGAAAACAGTATGGCTCTTAGCAAATATCCTGAGGCAGTACAATTGCCTATTAAGTAGGACTCCCCGTTGATTTCAATGTACTTTCAATGTACTTCAAAAGGTTGATGGCACAACACAGCTCAAAGGTGCTTTTTGCCAGCACATTTCCTGGTACACAGAGAGATAATAACAAAGGAAAATCTGAATGCTTCTTGTACATGGCGATCAGCACTAGCATTGCTAGACAAAATAAAATAACCCTTTCTTAGTAGATTAACGTGTTTTTGTCCTGGAAATGCTGTATATGACACAGAGTATAATTCCAGCTGAGTCTGAGGAAATGAAGTCTCTCCTATTTTTAAATAAATCAGAAAATCAATGCAAAACAATCCAGGCAGAACACTTAATACTCTCTCATAGGCTGTGTGATGTTTTCCAGTGAAATTCACAATGCAATCTCCCACATCAGATTAAAATATTTGAATAGTCTCAGATGTAAACACATGGTAAATCAGCCACAAGAGGAAGGGAGGGCTGGCACAAAGTTTTCAGGGAGGAGACACTGCTTTCCTCAAGATTGCCTTTTCTCAAGGCAGAAGTGATATTTCAAGAGAAAACCATGGCCATTTTCAGGAGATAAGAGTAAATCTTTTCATATCAGCAATCACACTGGCCAAGCATAACATTTGCTATCAGCTGTGGATTCAGGGGAAATTCATATAAACTAATCACCCATGTCTGAACACACAGAGGGGGAGCAAAAGGATTTTAAAATTGATTGGTTTCATCATTCTGACACTTTCTTTTTTCCTATATAGGTTGTTTATATAAGTTAAGCACTGCTATTGAACTTTTCAGACATATGTCAGGCAACTTAAATATAGAACACTAATATCTCTGAAAAGTTACTACCAAAGTTACCACTGATTTTATGTATACATTATTAGAAGTATCCTATTTCATTTGAAAAGGAATATTTTTTTAAAATCAAAATGTCTCTACTCTTTAAAGGTCAAGGGCATCCAGTTTGGCAGTTCGGTTTATTGGCAAAAGGAATTGCTGATAAGAATAGCTGCTGCTGAGAGAAGTAGCATCCTGTCTAGATGAGGATTTCATTATCATAATGATCATTTGGCCATATGGATTTAATTATTATATGCACATGACAACAAAGCAATCTGTGATTTAAGAAACCCTGCATACTCATTAACTAAATAGACAATTATTCAGTGTTAGGTACAATTAAACCCACAACTTTCAAAGAAAATCCCAATTAAATATGTGTGTGATAGACGTGTTCAGTAAAAATGGGCTTCTGAAAGTCTTCACAATATCTACTCATCTGAATACATTGCTAAAGTTCTGGTTTGAATTTTTACCATAATTCAGTAAACTGAGAAACTTGTGCTATAATTTCATTTATCCTAAAAATATCTGTAGTAACCCCCAAATTCAACAAATTTCTAATTTTATGCTTTTCAAAACTTTGAATTAATTTATTCTGTTTTGGATATCAATGCTTTTTCAAAGATGGGCTTTAAACATGTGACACTTGCCTTTATTAATAAAATTTTTAACATTTTATCAAATTCACACAAAATGGCACTTGTGAAAATGCTGAATAAACATTTTAGGGTAGTGTTTGTGGGCTTGAATCAATTTCTTTTTTCTCAACCATGTAGACATCAGTTAGGAATAGTTAAGGTATTTTATCCCCTACTCAAAATTTCATACTTGTGTTTCATAAGGTATTAAATCTTTGGTCTTAATTCAGTCAAAATTTAGATGTATGATAATCTTTCATTTAAATGTACTGTTTGTATCCTAAAATAATTTCTTTATCCTAAAATATATATTTCTAATTTTGGAAGAGTGCCATGGGGAACCAAAAAAACCTATTGCCTTTCTTTCTCTGCACTTACTTGACTCCTTGTTTTTTTTAAAAAGTAAAGAAAAGGGATCCTATTCTCTTACTCCTTAAATTAAATCTGATTTTTTGTGGCACATTAATGCAGAGCCTGAAGCTGAATGCAGGAAAAATCTAGTGTACAAATCTATCAGTTTACCAAGTCTCTGTGAAAATCCAGCTGTGTAACTGATTTCATCAGAGCAATTGCATGGGAAATCTGAACAGTAAGAGTGTTATATGCAATATTATAAGTGCTCTTAGCATGTGACCAGAAATCCTGCATTATGATCAGCTATGGGACACAGCCTCTTACATGAGAAAACTTTTGCCTGTAACAAAGGCCTTAGTTAGACCTAAGTCTGCTAGATTTCTGCTGTAAAGATGGTAGAACAAGTCTGTCTTATCTGAAGCATAAAAAAATCCAGAACATTTCAAAATATGCTATAAAAATGAGCATTTGACTGTTTTTCATCTTAAAGTTACATTGAAAACAAATCAGTGTTTTATTCTGAAACTCTCAATAAGAGATAGTTCTTTGCTGTCTGACAGTGTTTTTCCAGATTTTCCTAAAAGGAGGGGGATAAAAGTGGACACAAGGGCAAAATAATTACTGATTGCTAGAAATTCATATCCTTGCATACATTTTGTGTCAAAGTTCTGTCTTGAAGTTTCTGTAATCTCTGTAACTTTAATTGATTCTTTGGTCAGAATGAACCTTTCAAAAAAGACTTTTTCAACTATGCCTCTTTAAACCTAAAGCTACAGCTTAAGAGACAGCTAACAATACAGTTGTCCCTCTGCATGGAAGATGGTGTGTGAGAAAATCAAACCCATAAATTACACAAAGAAAATGTTCTGCACATCCTATATCAATAATGGTTCTCCAAGCAGACCCAGACAGAGGGCTCCCAATATTTCTACTGCTCAGCAGAAGGTTTCAATATTTATTGTGACAGGCAAAGCAAGAGGAAAGCTTCTGATGGCAGGAAGCAAATGGATTATTCTACACCACAAAGATTGACTTAAATGTATGTTCCACACTCTCCCTTATGAAATTTTTCAGGATTGATGTATTGGTTACCCACCTAGTCTGCCAGTGATGATTTTTCCTCTAACAAATACACTTTTCTAGTTACTTTGCAAAAAGATTGATCAGTGTCACTGTTCTAATAAGCAATGAACTGCAACCACATTTATTGCTGCTGTGCTGGTTTATGTGGAAAATGATGTTTGCAATACCTGTAAAGAGAGTTCATGTCTCAGAAACAAAGTATTGTAGGTTGTAAGGCAAAAACATGCGTTCAAATATATGCTGTATTCATCCAAAATTATAAAGGCTTCTGCTGAGCAGAAATGCTTTTTGCCCATATTTTTCTGAGATGATTAGAGGACTGTGAGACCAGGATGCCTCTGAGAAGTTTGGGTTGGTTGCATTGATTAAAAAAGTCATCCAACAAATTCAGCATGTTACATCCTAATTTGGTGAGTAACTGTAGAATTCATTCTTTCATTTTTGGATCCTTTGAGGAAGCCTCCACCTAAATATTTCCATGCCTCTATTTCACCTGTAATTGCTCATGGCACCAACTGGTTACTGCTTCCTTAATACAATTTGCTCTGGTGATTTCTTTCCCTCTTTTAATTTGTGCTTTCTTTTGAAAAAGAAGTGGGTTTTAACATAGTATTTAAGTACTGAGTCAATATTCAAATGATGTTCATTTTATAAATGTCCTTGTAATAGCCAGATAATGGTTCAAATGGGTTTTGATGCTTTTCCTAGCCCATGCAGCAGTGCTCACTCAAACTAGTTGCACTGAAGACTGCAGTGCATCTGGGGAATCCTCAATGACAGAAATGAAAACAATATTTTTCTAAGCCCATTAATTTCTCTCAACAAAGAGGGAATTTTAATAATACTTTACATTCTCCAAGTTGCTCCAGAGGAAGCCAGCTAAATATTTTCTATGGTATTTAGTGAAAACAGGCTTAGCAAGAGAATCCCCAAATTTTGTTCACAAGTGAGCTTCCCCTGTTGATCAGTCCTTACCTAAATTATGTCTACTTGTGCTCCTTTGATCCTTTCCTTTGATGGGACTGCTGAGTCTCCTCTCAGCAACACAATGTGGTCTAAGGTGTATACAATCAGCCATAACACAATTTTCATGATCAAAAGGCTGCCTCTTTGGTACCTGTAGATGTACTATTCCCATGGCCTTTCCTGACATCTGTAGATGCCTATCTATGATGCCTTTCATTCCCTTAGGCACTATGAGTGTCTGGGGGAAATGAATACAGCATTTTGGCTTGTCTCAGGACAGCATTACAGGTCCCTGAAGCTATAGGTGGTATGGGACTCCACCTTTGAGATAAGAATCACTGCTCACCCACTGCTTCAGTTTTGAAAACAGGCTCAGTGCTCTGCAGTAAAAAGGGTTTGAGAAAGGTGAAGTGGAACAGAAAAATAAAATGGTACATGGAGAAGAGAAAAAGGAGAGGCAGAGAAATTTAAAAGTCTGAGAACAAAGAAACAAATCTCAAGCACTGTGTAGATTTTAGAAACAGTATAATGAGAATTGCCAGGGAATTTCTACTAAAAACAATACCAAAGAGAAGCGGGATTTGACCCTCAAGACTCCTCTTACCCCCATGCTAATACAAACGGTATTAAGAAAAGAAGCAACTGAAAGAAAAGAAATCATTGCTACAATTTAAAGAAATAGAAGGTACATAAAATGTAAGAATTGACCTGCAGATAGTTAAATTAATTTTAGGGATTAAAATAAAGTGAGTCCAGTTTAGATGCTCTACAAGAATTTTTACTTAGCTTGTGAAACAAAAGAGAATATTGTCTTGTACCTCTGTCTACTGCAATCAGACAATAACATGATTGTCTGGTAGAGGTTGTAACTATTAAGTATATTGATAGAGGTTTGTTCTCAAGAGAAAAAACATTTATGTCAGGAAGAATGACAATTTAATTTTACGCACATCAATATTTCTTGCTTGGTGTAGTCTCCTTTCCCAGCACAATACATTCTATCAAAATAATTAATGTTTGGTACCCTGTCTATTGAATTAAGAGTGTTTTCAGCTGAAGTAAAACAATTTTAATGAACCCCAGCTTTGCCTTCTTGGGAATACTTCACAATTCAGCACATTGAATATGTAATCACCAATACAGAATCATTTTCTTTAAAAAATATTAAAGAAAGTGATCGTGTATTCAAATGGCAGTATAGTTTGGCTTGTTTCTTTATCTAAATATTCTTCACTCATACATAGTAGTGTAGAAGTACTAACAGTAAACAGAATCTTCATCCACGTGCCTCAGTGTACTTTGGAAATTAAATCTTCCCCGTCTGCTGGAAGAAAAGAGCTTGCTGGAAAACAAAGAGCTTGCACAAGGTCTTCTTACAGGTTGCCATGGACAGAGCTGGTAACAAGGGCTAGGGACTGTCCTCTTTCCATTGCTGGCAAACTGGAAAATGGAGGTGCAGAAACAGGAATTTGTATTTCCAGATATTTTGTTTCTGGGACCTCTTTGACTGTCAGTAAATGTGTTTAATTTTGTGAAGCATAATGCAAAACAAACCTACTCAAACCAGGTAATTAGTATAAACATATTTCAGATGATCTGATAATGTCAATGAAATCTGAAGACTTTGCTTACTTTGTTTTGAATCAAATAGAGCAAAAGCCAAGTATTCAGTGTTCTAAATTGCCTCTGAAAATATCTTTGTATCTATTTTGACAAGTCTTTTTTCTAAGCTCCAATGTTCCCATCAGAATTCACACCCACGATTGTATTGAAAAGACAATACAAGAAGAGCATCAGACTCTGTTTTATGGAAATGGATAAACTTATTATAAAGAAACCATTTAACAGTAAAATCAAGGTAATTTCTCTCAGGTGTTCTGATTTTATGATTTTTGAACTGCTTGTTTAGATTTTTGAAAGAATCTTGAAAACATAGAGTTGAATGTCCTTGCCTTTACTCTCTATTTTGCATGTGATATTTTCATATACCAGCACAATCAAGTAAAAATTTATTTCAGTTATGTTTCAAATATTCAGTCTGATGATTTGAAAACTAGTGATAGTTCTTGAGTATAAACTCCTCGTCAAAATTTTATAGGTTACTTTTTTCATTTTTCTGTTCATTACATATTAATAATATATTCATAATATCCATATGTATGTGCATGTTTAGGCATTTTAGCATAATAAAAAGCACATCTCAAACTTCTGAGAGAAGCAAAATGTTTTCCAAGCTAAAAGAATGGCTAAAAATAACTGGTTGCTTTTACATCTAAACTTTTACTCAGTAGTTTTCACATGCTCCATGCAGAGTGCAACCAAGATGAGGTGAGTGCGCAAGGAATGTGAGAGGTCCCATTTTCCTTCTGAGTGAATTATTCCAAAGTCTTTGAGGCAATAGGAAAGTTATTTTTCACCTACAGCAGATGGAAATACATAAATCATACCTGGAAGATAACAGCACCAAGTGATTTCATGGAGACAAACTATAAATCAGAAAACCTTCATTCTGACTTCAGTTATCATCAGACGCAGTTGATCTATTGAAAATCAGAAATTCAAAGTGCTTAGAAATTTATAAAATGCACTACAAACACTGATGGAGCTTACAAGATTTTCAGAAGTATTTTCAGAGAAGTGTCATCTGGACTTCCAAAAGTAATCAGATCACCTTGTAAACCCGCTATAATTCACTTCACTTAGTGTTCCTTTTCTTTTCTCTTAAGGGCCAATTGTACTGGGCTATCTGATTTCTGAGAAAATAGATTCAGATAAGGCACATTTATCAAAAAAATGAATTTCTAGAGAGTTTTTTAAACAAGTTATTCCAGTTCATAGTGAACAGAATATATGTTTTCTGTCATGAAGCAAGCATTTTCTTTGCCTTTGAAAGCAAATCCAGGTTTTGTTGAAATGAAATCAAATTCCTTGTAAATGGCCTGATTTTTAAGTAATATTAATATAAAAAATCATAAAAATAATATAAAAATTCAAAACATGAAAATAATAATTTTAAGAGGGGCAGGTGCTGGATTCTGCACCTGGGATGGGGTAATCCTGTTTATACACACAGGCTGGGGGATGAGAGGCTGAAGAGCAGCTCCAAAGAAAGTGATCTGTCAGTTTAGGTTGATGGCATGTTGAATATAAGTCAGCAGCGCTCTGGCTGACAAAACAGCCAACTGTGTCATCAGGCACAGCATCCCCAGCCAGGCAAGGAAGGGAATTGTCCTGCTGTGCTCTGCACTGGGGAGGCCTCACCTTGAAAACTGTGTGTAGGTCTGGACACCTCAGTACAAGAAGACGGCAAATTACAGATAGTTTGTTGGAGAAGGGTGACAGAGATGGTGAAAGGCCCCCAACACAAAACTTGCGAGGAGTGACTGAGGTCACTTGGCTTATTCTTCTTGAGAGAAGAAAGTGAGGAATGGCCTCATCATGGTCTGTAATCTCCTCAAGGAGGGGAGCAGAAGGGTAGGTGCTTATCTCTCTCTGGTGACCCACAATATGGATGAAGCAGTGTTCGGAGGAGTTCAGGGTAGACATTAGGAAAAATGCTCTTGACTGAGATGGTCAGTCACTAGAACAGGCTCCCAGAGGAGTAACACCAAACTTACCAGAGTTCAAGAGGTATCTGTATGATGATCTCACTCATATGTCTTAGTTTTTGATCCTTTGAGGTGCTCGAGGTTGATTGATGATTCTTATGGGTTCCTTCCATTTTGAGATTATTTGGGGTCCTATGATTCTGTTATCTAACCATTGCATTATTTTCCCCCTAGACCCTGGAGCTTGAATTGCTACTAAACAAAGGTGATTCCTCAAACTTTTATTTGGATTCTGGTTCAACAACCACCAGCCACAAAAGTGACTAACATGGACACCCAGAGGCAATATTAGAGAGAAATCCATACACAGGATAAGCCCTGAGCAGCAAAAGTATGGTTATTTAGGAGTTTTTGTTATAATGACTTATCTGTGATCTGAAAAGGAGCATTTTTAAGGCTGTCAGTGATTACCCCTTTGAGAAAAGAGAGGACTGCGGTAGCAGTGCAGCTACTTTTCCTCTTTGGGCAGACTGGCAACGCAAACAAAACTGGTAGGCTCCATGTTTTCCTCACATAGGCAGGATGAAAGACATAGGGTGTGCTCAGTGTTTTATATCGTAGGAGGACTCAACATGAGTTCACATGATGGGTCTTAACACGAGTTCAGAGATGGTACTTCCCCCCCCCGCCCCCTCTCTGTTTTCATGACTCTTCTCAATGGCTGATCAGGTTTGAAAAGTGTGGCAAACCTCCTCTGTTGCTTGCACACTCCCTGTTGTAAGATAAGGTACAAATGCTTCTCTTCATGTCTTCATGAACATGCCTTCTGTGTTCTGCTGGTTAAAAATGGGCAGTTTGAGAAGAAAGTGTGCCTCATCCGCTCTGTTCTCCCCCTGTACCAGGACTGGTGTTCCTTGTCCAACCCATGCATGCTAAGCTTAGTTCAGTGTTGTTTCTTCATTTGAATTATAGTTCTCCCAAGATGATGCTGGCTTTTGTTCTGATTTTTGATGGAACATGCTGGAAATAAACCCATGAAAGAGCTTCCAAATAGGCATAAATCTTAGCATTATAGACTAAGATGCTGAAACACAGATATCTAGGTCTTTTCATAGAAGCAATTGTCTTCCTCTACAAAGGCCAAAATAAACTTGCACACTTGCATATAATTGATTAAAAAAAAAAATTCTACCGTGTCTTTACAGTGAAACTAAAAACAGTACTGAAATTATGAAAAGAGCTGTGGTTTGTTATCTATTTTTTTCCCGCTTTTACTATGACATGATTAACTATGTAATTATTAGAGTCATTAATGAAGTAGAAGAGATCACTCAAAAGTGTTTAAAGCACTCAGAGTCATTACTGTACCATTCTTTGAAGGTTAATGCATGGGACACATTGTGAAGTATAGGGATATTCATAATTCTCATCCTGACTATCATTTATGGATTTAAGGGGCAGATTAAAAAGTTTAATTGTCAAATTTTAATTGGACAAAAGACATGCCACTGAGACGTATCCCTGAGGAGGGAAGTAGCATGTAAACAAAGTTATTTGACAGTGAGATGGGGTCAGTAAGACATCCTACTTTTCTGCAATGAATGGTTTTTTGTCATTTTAATATGCATGGACAAGGTGCTGGGATCCTTTGCTATGCGAAGGTGCAGTTGGAATTAAAAAGGTTCAATTTTTGCTCTTTGTAAAGAAGACAAAGATCAAACATCTTTCTTTCCTTCTGAAAACGTTGCAATTTTACTAAAAATGCAATTTTTGTTGCCAAATTCCAATTACATGCAAAATAAATGCTTTCTTACCTGTTATACTTGCCCTATCCAGAATCCACTATTTGTTGCATTTTAGAAATTTGCACTCTAACATATCAGGATTAGCCTCAGCTTCAGTACTATGGTACTGAATGGTTTAGACACTGAGCTCAGAATTAACTTAGGTTTTTGACAGTGTTCCCACTTGTGCAGTCACTCCTTTGCGCATCATTTGAGTTGAAAATGGAAAGGTCACTGTTTGCCAGCCGTGGGAGAAAAGCAGTTAAATGTTTTCTGAGTAAACTATTGACTATCTTTAAATGCTATTCAATAGCTGTAAATTTATACTGCCTTCAGGAGCTGTGACTGAAAATTAGAAATGAATGTGTGGGCTGTGTGCTATAAGAGGGAGGGAAAGGACATCTGGATAAGTTCCTCCTTGTTCCCATTTTCAGGGAGGGTACCACATTCTCCACCACACAATTTACAGCAGATTTTGCAACTTTTGATGAACTGAATTTCTGTGGAAAGCAGCACAGTCTGAGTCTCTACCATGAGGTTCAAACCAGTGATTCCTGTCCTGTGCCTAACCTTCCATGCATGCTCAAAGGATTAGCTGTGCCCACCTTCATCCTTCCTGCCCTCTGAAAGAAGAGTCAAGCTCGCTTTTGTTTTTACCTTTTCACCTTAAAAGCCTAGCACAAAGGTTTCAATTTTCAGCTTTTTAATTAGTGTTCAAAGTATAGTGCAGGAGCCATGATGAGCTGCATAATTAAATGGTGATGTTTGCAGGGAGCCAAGCCCAAACTTTTTATGAGAGTTACTGATACTCTTTCAGACCAGCAGCACAGTGGGAGGTTTTATGAACCAGAAAGTGGCCCAGCTTTGCTTCAGCTACAACAGATGATCCCATAAAATAAACTACTTACCCTGACAAATCTTGCCTCAGCTATGTTCAGAATATGAATTCTTCACTGAACTTCTTAAAGATACAAAGATCATGTAAGCTTTTAACAGCCTTTCCCGAGAAAGAAAAGCAGATCACAGTAAAATAATAGTCTATGAGATAGTTAATATACTTTATGTCCTCATGAACTGCAGCACACTGAAGCAAAGCAAATGCAGGATAAGGGATTACAGCTAGGAAAAACAAACAATATGAAGGTGAGAGACAGTTCACTCCTGGACTTTGTGTTATCAACCCCACCTTTTTGCTCCTACACAGAAAAATGGAGGGCAGCTGCTTATTAAAGAACTTCTTTTTCCATGCTTTATTGTGAACATTAGCAGCTAGTTTTGTTAGCTTCAGGTTGACCCACGGACCCACATTCCAAACCAAATTAAATGGAAGTTATCCCTCAATTTCGTGCATACTAGGTCACATTTTATTCTTAGTGGTGTCACCATTCAATTTTCAGGAATTCTCGAAAAGTTCTAGTTATGATTATTTTTCTGATATCTTCTTTGAAAATATCTTTTTAGTGAAGGAATATAAACAATTACATGCTATGATGCATTTCCTCATGCAAAACACTGTCAGCAAAAGTGAATAAAGAAACAGTATGTGGTGAGCATTTGGGTGAGTCAATGGCAGAAAAGAGTCCTGAGCTGGCTTGCACAAAAGATGGTAATGCAGATAATTGGATCCCTCCTTTCTGGAAGCAGACAGTCTATTTCTAAACACCTTAGCAGACCAATAAATCAAAATTCACTTTCAACTCTTGTAGCTAAGCAGAGGTATACCGATATCCCATAAGCAGAATGTGCATCTATTTTAATTGGAATTATATTCCAATACAGAATATCGGATAGATGGTAATTTAGAAATTCCAATAAACACTAGCAGATAGTTTTGGCCTTTCTTCTATACACACATTAGAAAACAAGAGCATCTGTAGCTGTAGCAATAGGAAATCTATGCAGAAGATTTTTCAGTATAAGGATAAAAAAGTAAAAAATTAGAAGAGCATAAAATTTGGCAAATGTTCATGTATAAAATTAAAAAATAGAAAAAGCTTTCATGATTCATTTTAAATTGTTTCATAATAAGCTTTCATTATTTTTTTTAATTTCTGTATTAGTTATAAATAGCTCATTGTAGTTTCCCACCAAAAACCTTGAACTGTCCTCTGCTTGAGAAATACCATATAAAGGATTAACGGTTATTAATTTAGTTACACAATGTTGCCATTTTTCTCTTGTAGACTAGTTTGCATTGTAAAATACATTATATTTTACTGCAATTCTCTGCAATATTCAGTGTATTCTTAGTACTTGGTAGAAAGAAAACCAAATTTACAGTTCTATTACCAGAAAATGTAAGTCATTCTAGTTTTCTACATATAGCATAAGAGGAGAATGGCAAAAATTCACTGAAAACATTATGAAAACTATTTTAGTGAAAGTGTGGTCTAGTTAAATATTTGGTCAACTGAACCACTATCAATCTTTTCATATTTGAGATTTGAATCTTTCAAGTTTGGGTTCCGCTATAGCAGGGAAGAATGACAGCATATTACTGAGAGCTGAATTTCAAATTTATAGGAGTTAGTATTAATGAACTCATAGACATAGTAACTAACTTCTCTACTGGTAACATTGTTGCTAAATAATTTGTAGGAAGCACTTAACTGATGCAACTATAACAGATTTTAATAACACACCCTTAGCTATATTTGTCTGTGTGGAAATGGGACACATATTCTAATTTCTAGCTATCTACACAGAATACTGCTGGGAAAAAAAACCCCAAAAAACCAAAGACCAAAAAATCCTGAAAAAAAATTTTTTTCAAAGGAGCAGTCCATGCACTAAGAAAACTTCCATTAAATTTAGAGCTTCCAGTATTGAGACAGAGTGTCATTATCTATGAGTTCTGTCCCCCTAGTAATTAATGGCAGTGAAAATCTGTTAGAAAAACAAAATAGAAAATGAAGAATTCAATGAGAATATTTCTGCTATATCTATCTAAAATAATTACATTAAATCACCATAGAAACCCATTTCAAAAACCTTTGTTTTGAACTCTAGTTTCAAAATATTTATCTTTTAACAGAAATTCTACATTGTAAAATGTAGCTCTATACTACAATTAGCATTTTTTAATTGGACAATTGAGATTTTCCTTTAATAATGCCCAAATATGATATGTTGTATTCTCAAGATATCTCTTGCTTTCAGAAAACTTTAAATGAGCTTTTGCTTTTAAAATAAATATTACAGGCAAAACAAATTTATTTTTTTTTTTTTATTTTTCTAAGTATAAAGCTCCATATGTTAACACATCAAAATCTTCATTTCTGGATATGTTCTAAACTTTTCTTTTAAGTCTATTTTTCAGTATAATAACTTTGGTTACATAATGTCATACATTGAACTTTTTTTCCTGGTTAGTTCGTTGTTCTCTGAGCCAGAGCTTGGACTGCAAAATTTCCATGGTCTCTTCTTAATAACATTTATATGACTCTGTAAAACTTAAAAGCTTTCTCTGTTATTTTTGCCTCAATTGATCCTTGCAATGAGCACAAGAAAAGTCCAATAACATTGATTAGAATAAGGATTTTTCTCACTGGTTTGGAGTGAAACCCTCTGTAAAACTTCAGGCAAGAGACCTTAAAATACATTTAATGGAAAGGAAGATGGCTCATGGAGCTACTGGAAGAAAGAAAGAAAAAAACAAAAACAAAAACAACCTATTATAGTTCCAGGACCAGTTCATAAAGGTCCAAACTCAAAAAAACAAAAATTGAAGAAAAGCTAACATACTTGGCTGGGGAAGAATGCAAGGCACATTGTAAACATACTAGGACATGCCAAAACACCCTGGAAAAATGCAGTTAATGACTTGAGGTAAAGCATTTGAGATAGGGTAATACTGAGAAATTATACAAGATGTGTCTTTTCTTTGAGCCCTCTCACATGGCTAGGTGTGTGCAAATCCTTAGCCAGTTGCATTGCATGCGTGTACTAATGTCTTCCAAGTCAGTCCTAAGTAACTCAAGTGTGCTATTTAGTGCTATTTTAATTGCCTTTTTGTTTGTTTGTTTGGTTTGGTTTGGCTTTTTTTGGGGGGGCAGGGGGTATGGGTGTGGTGGGAAGTATCTCTTGGTTTGTACTTGCTTTTGTTTGTTTTTTGGTTTTTTTTGTAAGATTAATCTTTGCATAAATAGAGAATTAACATTGACTCTGCCCTAACATGAAAGGTCTTTGAATGGAAAAACAAAGTTAAACTCTGAAATAAATAATGTTATGTAGCTCAGTGAGGTGTGTCTATATTCAGTCTTCTTCCTAAATGAATGTACTATCACCATCATTTTAGAAGTGTGTGATTTTGGTGAAGGCTTGGGAAACCATCTATCTGTTTACAGAAGATACCATTCCACAGTATCTGAGAGGAGAGATGAGGAACAGCAATTTCCCTACATGAACCAAGATGAGCCAACGAGAAACACAGAACAGCTATTAAGAATCTGGCATCTGTCCAGGACAGGGATTTAAGCTGGAAACGTAGGCTGACATTCACTTGTGTTACAATTCCCTAACCACATAGTTACTTGATAGGAGAATAATTCTTCATCAGGAAAAAATACCTGGTTAAGAAGCTTTTAACTTTTCCCAAAACCACTGAGTCAGGTAAAAGTGTAAATATGGGCTGATTAAAATGCAAATGGATTTCCTGCTAAACTGTATTTATGCATGGTCTGCTAAGAAATCATTCTGTTGGTAGAAATGTAAGTTATTTTTGATAGTTTTTAACTTTGTTGACTTTTGCCAAAATCTAACTGTAAAAACTGCTGTGAAAATCAATTTATTATAATGAAATGTGTCATCTACTACTTTTAGGTGTGTATTTGGTAAAAGTATTATTTTAATGGAGCAAAAAATGAGTATATTTCCCAAGCATGTCTTTGGGAAGGTCAAAATTCTATGTTTGAATTTACTCTTTACTTGGGAAGCTTTATAAATTTTTGCTTGTAAGGTATTTCAGAACTGATCCATATTTCGTACCAGATCTAGTATTTAAAGACCATAAACATTCTGAATTGCCTTCAGCCACAGAAATGTCAGATTCTGTGGAAAATATTCGTGGATTTAATGGAGCTTGAAATATTTTGATTAGCCCAAGCGTGTTTGTGTGGGTTAACCCCCAAAGCTATTCTGTCACTCCCCTCCTCAGCCAGAGAGGCGAGAGAAAATATATTGAAAAGCACTTGGATTGAGATAAGTGAAGGGAGACATCATCCATCAATTACTGTCACAGGAAAAACAGGCTTTGGGAAATTAATTTAATTTATTACCAATCAAATCAGCACTAGATAATGAGAAATATAAAATAAATCTTAAAACACCTTCCCCCTTCTTTTTCCTTGGCTCAATTTAACTCCCAGTTTTCCTCCTTTCCTGCAGCTTGTAGGGAATGGAGGCTGTGGTCAGACCACCATATTACCTTGGCTGCTCCTTCCACCTCGGGGCTGGACACTCTTCCCCTGCTCCAGCATGGGGTCTCTCCCACAGGAGACAGCCTTCTACAAACTGCCCCAGTGTGAGTCCTTCCCATAGGCTCCAGCTCCTCACAAACTGTTCAGCATAGGTTTCTTACCATGGCTTGAAATCCTTCTAAACTAAAATTCCTTTGTCTTTCTATTTACTTTTGCTAGATTTTAAGATTTTAACAGTCATGGGCGG
>VWZN01016673.1:304486-320421 GCA_013396955.1 Regulus satrapa
ATGGAAAGAGGATAAATTATGAAAATACGGTCGGAAAGACCTTTTCCACCAAGGGGAAAGGGAAAGGGAAAGGGAAAGGGAAAGGGAAGGCCAGAACATGCTCAGGACCAAAGATCAATCTCATTACAAACATAGATACTCTCCTAAAAAATCCAGCACATAAATTTCATGGAATTCTAGTTCAGCAAGTACTGTCCAACAAGGATCACTCTGTAATCAGTGAAGAGAGAAAACAACAATTCCACACAGGAGTTCATTCCACCCTGAAACCAATGACCAAACGATATGTTGTATTATCCCTTGGAGGTGACTTTTTTTTCTCAATTGGTAATAAGAAGAACCTTGTTAAGGCTTTAGTCAAACCAGGTAATTTTTTAATATGCAAAGTTAGACTAATCCCAACTAAGTCTTCTACTAATATTTCTGGTGTATCAAACTTTATTTTATCAATAAATAACTTAATGCTCAGATATCTCAAAAGGATATTTCAGGAAATTTATTCTACATCTTTATGCATCTTTGGCCTGACCATAAGCCAAACTCCAATATTAATCTTGAGGCATTTCATCAAGCTCTGTCATAATATTTACATTGATTTCCTGGTTTGATTAAAAACTAAGTCTTCTTTTGCAAAGTTCTTGGCGTCTGAACGCTTTTTTCTTCTCTAATTTCATATCGGTATTTTCAACCTCATATTAAATTTTTTTGTAGTGTTACAGAGTTTTAAGTCCAGTATAGCTTAAAGCACTAAGATCACTTGTCACCAATGGTTTATTTCCCCTGAAAGGACAGCTATTGTACTTTTCCTGCCTGGGTGCACAGCTTGTGACTCATGAACCTGTTGAATAGATATGTTGATACCTGAATGGTCTTTTTTCTCTTTGAAGTTTTTAGATACAAAGATTTTATTTTAAAAGTTATAATATTTCAATTTTTACCACTATTTTTTAAAAATTGTAGAACATTAATAACATGGGGCCAATTAAAATTATGAGGATAGAAAAAACTCAAATTACCATTTCATGTTATTTTCTCTGTGTTCATCTTGTTGTTTCTGCTACAACAGGAATACGACTTCCTTGCCTTTCAAGAGAATTGAGAATAGTGGTTGATATTTTCATTGTGACCAAAATGTAAAAGTTATTGGCCACAAATACAAACAGAGCAACTGTGTTTATGTATGTACAGCAACTTATCTTGACTACCCTGTGATCATACCCACTGCAATTTTAGCATGAACCACAGATTTATTCCAAATTTTTATCACTTAAACATACTGGTGGGTCAGTGAAGGAAACATTCTGTTGAAAACAACAACCACTTGCCAAACTGGTAATTCAGCAAATAATGACCAGAAAAATGTTGTAAAAAACCTTTAGCCTTATCCTAGGAATATATGAAGCTAAAAATTAAACAGGAAACAAAGGAAACTTAAAGAAAGTTACTAACAATTACTTTAATGCCTGATGTTTCTTGAAAGCCTTTTTTTCAGAGTCAATATGGTTTATATACATAATTATTTATTTGTAGATAAGGCACAAATTTTTTAGGCAATAATCTGATTTTTAAATTATATCAAAGGATGTTTCACAATGAAAGGGGCTGAAATCTCCATTACTCTATAATGACACATGGAAGCCATATTTGAGTTTCCTCTGTGCAATATGATCATGCTGCAAAAAGATTTGCTGCATTTCTTGTTCTCCTTTATTTGATGGAAACACCTATATACATCTCAATAGTCTGACTGCTTTTCTTTTTTCTTATTTGAATTCTTTTGCCCAGAAAACTGTATTTGAAATAATTTTCAGGATGAGTCTGATTTCATAAATAGATTAAATGCAATGCTATTTACACTCTCTAAGTAAAGATATAAATTTTTAAAAGCTTAAACTGGACATATGGATTATCTATCAAAGACCAGGTCTTTTTTAGTCAGTAAACAATAGATAAGGAAGCAGAACAATCACTTTGAAGATTTCATTAATATAAGTAATGATAAAGCAATCTACTTCTTTTAAAATTGAAATTTTAAGAATTAATACATCTTTAAATTTATTACATTCTTTCAATAAGTTTTTAAATAATTGGGTTTGATTAGGCTTGAAATTAGGAAGGCAACTAGAAAGAAAAAGACTGTCATTTTTATTACCCTGTCTTTCTGAGTTCTCCTTATGAGATGACAGGGGAAGTCAACAAAATTTATTATTTAACCTGTATTAATTAGCTAAGTCAGAGAGCTGCTAATGACTCCAGGGAGACACTCCAAGTGACTGTAGTACTATACTGAAACCCCCTGTGTATTTCCAATGAGCTTGAAGAATGAGGCAGCTGAACTTACCATTAAATATAGTATTATGTAAGAAAGTTGTGGATCATAATTAATTGTAACGAAGATATTTCTCATACTTAAATATAAATAAAATATTTTGAATATTCTTCTCAATATTCCTTAATTGCATGGTGCTCTAAGAGTTAATAAAAAATACAATCATATATGTCAAGGTTGCCATCTCTGCTATAACCCCGACTTGTTTTCAAATTTGTGAAAGTAAAGTCAAGATTGACTTGGGATCAGACTGTGAATCCCTCCTAATAACTTCCAGAAAAACATAATGTGTGCGTTTTTTGTTTTTTTTTTTTTAAATACAGCCTTGCATAATAATGCCTGTAAAGGTAGAAATATAGAACATCCTTGTAAGTGAGAAGCCTGAACTGAAAAAGAACCAGGGATAAATGTTTCTGTGAATGAGAGATAGAGGCACACATCAGAGACAGGTTTTGGTGTCCTGCAAATGTCAGACTTGATCTAGAGATTTTTTTATTTTTTTTTTAAGAATCCTGCATTTTTTCTTATCCAAAGGGAGCCTCAACAACACTTGGACAGGAGAGGGAAAAGTTCTTCATCATGATGAGGGTTCAGCTACTGAATTGAATATAGGGAGCTTTACTTTCTTATATAACTTCAGCAGAGAAAGCAACATGCTTTATCAGGAATGCAGGCTATGGTACAAATACACAATTTGTGTCAGATGCAAAGTATAAACTCCTTTTTTAAAATCTTGTTGAGAAGAGAAACAAGAGAGAAAATGGCAAGAGAAAAGGAGAGGTATGTAAAGTCAAAGTCAGCTGGCCTGACAGATTATTTTTCAGCTCCTATTATTTACAGCAGTCTTAATAGGACACGGTTTCTCTAAGTTATGTTTTTCAGAGGCCTTTATTTGCCTACTGAGCTCCACTACCTATACCTTGCTTTAACATGAATTTATATAAACAGAGTTTAGCTTGAATATTGCAATGCCTATAAATGAACCAGTTTTTCCTCATCAAGGTAGGAAGAGAAATGCCTGGGAAGGATTCAAGTCTTTAATCTCAGTGGCAGGACATAAACATCTGGTAAAATTATTATGGTTCACAGCCACAGTGCTGCTGAAGCCAAAGCAGAAGGGTGCATCCCAGCAGGAGAGTAGTGGACAAGCCTCTGAGGAAAGAAACAGCTGCAGAATTTTTCCCCAGGATCTATAAAAGGAAAAAAAATTACTTGACTGGGTCAAATGGAAGATGTGGAAGCTATTCCTGACAGAGAGCTTCCCTTTTAAAACCTCCTATTGTAACAGCATTTATTTGCTATAATTACTCCTGCTGCTCACATGGATACAGAAAGGAGGAAGGCTGCCTGATGATGGCTGTTGAGTAATACTGACATCCATCCAGTGCAATCCTATCTAAATTTTCTGTTGGATTTAAAATTTTCACTTCTATATTAAGCATTGTTAAACTGTGCAGAATCATACAAAATGCAAGGAGGGACTGTCTTAACTCTTAATAGTGCATCCACTTGGAACAGTTTTTCTTCAGATTTGAAAACATCATCTCCATAAAGCTCCAAATGGCATAGGAGTCAAGAACAGCTCAGAGTAAGGAGTCCAAAGCAGTTCTTTGCTCTATTAATTCAGTGGTTTAACACAGAAAACAACTTTAAAATTAGACACAATCATTATTATTCAACATCACTGTCTTCGAGGACAAAAAAGTAAATAGGTGATTTTTTGGGCAAGGGTTTCTGTACTTCTTCTTCTTACTCTGGAACATAGTGATATAAAAGACCTTCCTTGATGGTTGACCCAGGAGTCAGAGCTTTCTCATTGTCCACAGTGAGAAATTCAGAATGGGGAAAGTTAAGTAAGGTTTCTCACCTCTTCATGTACACATTATCTGGCATAATTTTGTTTATGTGTCTCAGGTCCGATGAGGAGTATTGACACCACAATCTTGGCCTCTCTCTCAATATACTTTTCTGCTGATAAAATTACTAATAAAAAAAAAAAAAAAAAAAAAAAAAAAAAAAAAAAACGGCCCCATTAAATAACTGGAAGTGTTTTAATTTACTTCAGTAGGCTCAGGACATCATCTTTGTTTCCTCATTTCCATTGGTGTGGGAAATCCTGACAAGAAAAAATTGATGCATTGTTGTCATTAATGAAAAACAGTACTATCATAATATAATATCCTTTTCCAGTACTCATATATTGTTTTAAAATTCTACATTCTTCTCCTTTAAAATATTTACTTTCTCTCTTCTTCTGCACCTGACAAATTTCAGATTCTTTAAAGTGAAGATGCAATGACCTTGCTGCTTATCTCGTGGAAATACCTCAGATGTAAAAGATCACTCGTTTTGAGATTGTAGGAAATGCTTTAGCCTATCATTAGATGCTGCTAATTAAGCAGCTTCTCACTGCTTTTGGCCTCTTTCATCCCATGCCCATTGCAGAGTCACAGCTGTGCTACTCTCAATTATTAAATGCACTACTCAGCTTCACAAAATCACAGAATAAACAGAGCTGGAAGGGACTCACAAGGATCATTGAGTCCAACTCCTGGCCCTGCACACAACACCCCAATAATCACACCATGTGCCTGAGAGCATTGTCCAAATGGTTCTTGAACTCTGGCAGGCTGTGACCACTTCCCTGGGGAGTCTGTTCCAGCGCCCAACCACCCCCTTGGCGAGGTGCATTTTTCTACTATCCAACCTAAGCCTTCAAAAATCAGGCTTAGTTTTGAAATTTCTAGGAGAAAGCAGCATTTTGTGGCTGCAGCTAGTGGGTTCTATAGGTCCATTCCTTAATCAAACAAAATGAGGGATGTTTCTACTATCCTTTACAGAGTATTTAGTCCAGGCATGTTCTGCCAGCCCCAGAGGCTCTAATTCTGTTCTGGAACAGATGGCGAGCATCACCCTTGCTAAGGAATACATGAAACCTTGACTGTACAAAAATCAATCTACTTTCATTTTCATAAAGCATGAAAGGTAGATTGCCTCTGAAAGAAGGGATTTGTATTCCTGGGCATTCAAATCAACAGATGAAGAATACTCTCATCTGACATTTTACCAGCAAACATAGCATCATGTGTTTTTAGAATATTCTATCATAATAGTGCTGTTTTTCAATAATGACAAAAGTGCATCTATTTTTCTTGTCAGGATTTCATACACCAATGGAAACGAGAATATAAAGATTATGTCCTGAGCCTACAGAAGTAAATTAAAGTTTTCATTACAGGTAGTCCAGAGTTTTGCCAGCAAATATAGGACTGATCACAATAAAAGAAATTAAAAGCCACCTTACTATTTTAAGTGTTGAGCTCAATAGCTTTTCACTTGTTCATTGATTTTTTTTTTTTTTTTTGAGTCAGCCATTCTTTGCTATAAAACTTCCCAGCTAGAGCCTCCTCACAGTTCCCTAATCAAATCTGACCAGCTGAGAAGTACTGGATGGCCTCCCCTCAGATCTCATCGGTGTCCTTATTGAACAGATGCATAATTTCCAGTATACCACAAGACCATGTCCTCTGTAGAGGAGCTGAGCTCACTGCCATGAGCACATCCCTAGACCCTACAAATTGACATTGTATTTTCTCTTGCAAACTGAGGTAGTCTCAGCTTTCTGGCATCCTTCTGCAATGCTGCTAATGCAAATTTTCTGCTCTGTACACACTCCACCTCTCCCCACCTTTGTGCAGCAGATGTAACAGGGCACTGCTACCCTCAGCATGGCCAAATCACCTTAGGCACATCCTCCTCCTGTCACTCAGGTTTTGAGACTGTGCTTGAGAACAGAAACACAAGGTGAGGTTTATTCCCGCCCAGACCTATTTCTCTGCTTTTACTTGATGAGATGTCCATAAACCAAAATACATGTTTAAAGAATATAACTGATCAGCATTCTCTTGATGTCCCTTTATTTCAAACTATTGCTATGTTGTTTTTTTTTTTTTTTCAAGGGTGGGAAAAAATATTTTATCCATAAACTTTTTTAATTGTAATCTTGTCTCTTCAGATTTACTACTCAGGAAATCTTCCACTTTGCACACATAGTTCTAAGCTAAAAAAAACCCCAAACCAAACCAAAAAACCAAAAAACCAAAAAACAAACAAACAAACAAACAAACAAACAAACAAAACCCCCCACATATTTGTAATCTTACAAAGTAGCTCCACCACACCAGTGTAAGAGCCTTTGAATGTAAAATAAAATCTGCACAGAATACATATACGCATATTCTCTATGGCAGACAATATCCTTACTGGCAGTTAATCCTAGATATGTGTGTACCATGCCATGGTATCATAGAGATTTACCAAGTGCTTCTCAGCTTTGCTGATTAACTTTGACCATCTTCAGAACTTGGCAGACCTATCTAGATCTTCTTAATTAATAGATCTTATAAGAAGCCATGTAGGATGTAGGCTCTTCTTATTTCCTAAATATATTATTCCCAGATTTCTATATTTCCTATATTTCCTATATTCCTAGTTTCTATATTTGATAATATCAATAAGTATAATTTGTATGCATTCTTGTTTAAATATAAAAGTTTAAGATTTATCTTCCAGCCTAAAATGAAGTATAAAAAATAAACTGAAATGTTCCTTGGGGCAAATCACTAGAAAGGATCTCTAAAAAAATATTACACTTCACACTCAGCATTTCATCTTCCTCGGAGCCACTGTCACACCTTTCGCCTTCACTGCTAGACAGAAAGCCTGATAGTATTGTCAGCACTGCAGGACCACCAAAGCTAGGGAAGCAAGAATTCTGCTCTTTGTGCAATAGTAACAAAAACAACAGCTATAAATCAGGAATTGAATGTTTTTTTAGTATAACTAAATCAAAGAAAAATTCCGCACATTCCAGAAGCTGGAGGGATATTCTAGTATGGGCTCAGAGAAACATAAAGAACACTTGCACTGAAATTTATAATCTAGTTATGCTTCTTTCCTACCTTTACTCTTGTAAACCCCATATATTTCAGAACCTTTCCATTGGTAAAGAAAGCTTGGCTCAATAACTTAAGTTTTAATAGAAAGTGAATTTATTATTTAATGACTAAGATGCTATGGTTATTTATATTTAATTTTTTTTTTTTTCATTGAAAGCGGTGCCATTGTGGGTAGAAATTTTACCAAACTGAGACAATAAAAGAAAAATGGATAGTAGAAGCCACATCCCCAGAAATTTTCAAGGTCAGGATAGATGCAATTCTGAGCAATCTGGTCTAGTTGAAGATATCCCTGCTCATAGCAGCAGGACTTGAATAGATGACCTTTAAATGCGACACAAGTAAGTCTATGATTTTGTGATTCTATGATTCTAAGATCTCCTCCAAAACCCAGCTGCGGAGTTAAAAATGCCTCTTATTCTGTAACAATGCTCAAATTTTCTGTTTAATATTTTATATCACCCTGTCATGACATCATGGAATGATCAGCTGGTCACAAAGCTGGGCTTGGGACTGAGTGGAGCTGTGGAGCTGGGTGTCTCTTCCAGCAATGTAAGCTTAAACTACATGGGACATGATCAGACCCAAACTAGGTGGTCTTCCAGACTTTGTATTCACTGCTAAGGTGAATGGTGTCCCCATTCCAGACACCTTTCTCTTTGCTTTGCTTGCTGAGGATGCACTAAAGCCTCACTGTGGAAGCTGAAGTTCTCTAAATCTCCTTGCACAGGTGCCTTACCTTTCTCCCTTCTGAAGTGTGTGCCTTCCACTGTCCCTGCAGCCTGCCAGGGAAGCAATTCAACTGTAAATCTCTACAGGAAGAAACAAGCAATCACTTTTTAATGGTTTCATTTTCAGAGTACTGTAGAACTATATTTTATATGAGTATGCAGTTTGTTTTAAAACCACTTTTAAAAAGGCATAAGCCTTCATTCCAAGGTGTCTAAATGCTAGCAAAAGAGAAAAATAGAATCTGGGGTCTTTTCATAAATGCATGGTCTCAGAGTTACCTATTCCAAAACAGCCCTTCAGGAAAAAAAATTCAAGAAATCCTGCACTCATTGTACTACAATTAATTCTTCAAAAATTCTAAAAACAGTCTCCCTTCTTTCCAGTCTAAGTCGTTCACCATCTGCTTGTCAAACTAAAGGAAAATGGCAATTTTATGATGTATCTTCTGACATTCAGACACAGGTTACTTCTCAATGATATGCCTCATTTTGGGTCAATATACATTTTGCTTTCTGCTAGCCATTTCCAACTGTGAAACATATGGCTGAATTTCCACAACTGTTTCACATCACAACTTGGTAGCCCTGGGAATTAATATTAAATCTTCACAATGAATAAAAAAGAAATTTTACTCATGGTACTCCTATACCATTTTGTCATTAATAAAGACATTTCACATCAAATAAATGTAAAAGTTAGAAGCATCCAGCCACCTGTCTCACCTTCATGACATCTTATTTCAGAAGTCCTACATGGGATTCTTATGACATCAGGGAGAGGGGACCTACTTTGATTTTAGTCCTGGAAAAGATTGCTCTTTTAGTGGTGCTGTACCACAAGATTTCTTTCACAGTGGATAAATAGAAAGATGTCACCTTCTTTTTTCTACATTACAGTGACACTAATCAATGAGACAATCTTCCTTCGTCTACTGAGATATGGTTTCATACTCTGTTCTATGAAAAAAAAAGTCATTCTACAGAGGTACACATAATTTCCATTCACTTCCATTTCCATTTCCATTTCCATTTCCATTTCCATTTCCTTTTTGATTTCCTTTTCCTTGTCTTGCAATGAAGTAAGTTTTTCAGAAGTTAAAATGATTATTTGCATCAAAAATGGCAAAAAACCAGCAAAATCATGACAATTAAATTTCTAGACTGACTCATTAATACTTAATTAGAAAAAAAGTCCAACTGTAGCAGAATTTCTCTTATTTTGTAAAAAAAAAAATATAAAGCAAAATATTAATAATGCTGTGAAAAAAAATATTAATGAACAGGTTGAAAAAACCCAAACTTAATTTTCTGCCAGAAAGGGCAGTTTTATTAAAATAATTTCCTTAGTCAGACCCATCTGAGTGAGTTAAACCCAAAGTATAAACAAAATAACTTAAAGCTATTTTCTTGCTTTGTTCTGATAATATCAAATATATTTAATTTACATTAATTTTTTAAATGTTGCAGGTTGGATTTTACTACATTAATATATAATGTAAACATTCTGGCTGAGATATCAGGTGAGCAGAAAGAACTGAAATGAGAACTTTGATGGTTCTGAATCAAAAAACCTGAAAGTTTTGTTTCTTCTGGAAATAGAAAGTTCAACGATGAAAAACATTTCCAGGTACCTACTCTCACAAAGAATCATAAAATCATAGTTGGAAGGGACCCATCAGGATCATGGAGTCCATCTCCTGGCCCTGTCTGGAACAATCCAGGAGTCACACCATGTGCCTGAGAGTGTTGTTCAAACACTTCTTGAACTCTGTCAGGCTTGATGCTCTGACCAATTCCCTGGTGAGTCTGTTCCATTGCTCAGCCCCTGTCTGGGTGGAAAACTTTTTCCTGTTAAGTATTGGGTTCTCAATTTGTACCAAGATTTCCTTTGGTGCATAAACTAAACTCAGACTTTGTCCTGGAAACATAAATATAGCTATCTCAAGGTTTAACAAGTCAAAAGCATAATAACAAGGCTTCCCTCCCACCTCCCTAAATAAACTCAGCCCACAACAGCAAGTTTTATTTATGAATGAAGTCACAATGCCACCTGATTTATTTGGGGATCCAATAAATGCTTATATTGCAGAGAATGACATGTTGCTGACAAATATGTGACCCATATAATTAAGCAATGGTAAGGAAAATAGACACTTCTGTGGTTGCTTGCTAAGTCATTAATAACTTTTGTTTATTGTAGAAAACTGCAGCAGCTTCATTAACATCCCCGCTCATCTGCAGATTTCATTTTCAACAATTTAAGTCAGGAATTATTCCTGAGGAATTAGTGACAACATGCATGAGGAATGGAGTTACTTCTTGGGGGTAATATGTGATTCAGTATGTCCACTGACTTTTGTGTTGTGATTTATTAGGACTGAAGGGACAGGAGAATAAAGCACAGATCCAATCTACTCCATGTAGACCACTGCATAGAGCTCAGAGACACTGGCAATAGAATCTCCTTCAAAACTGGGAGCAAAGCATCCTTGATACCAGCCTGAAGCAGAACGCAGCCTAATCCCTGCCTGCATGAATGCAACACTGTGCTAGAGTAACAGCACTGCTTTTGTCACCTGAGATGTAACTACACAGTGCACCTTGAAGCCCTATGGTGGTTCAGGTTCTGAGTGCTCTCTAGGGTACTTCATCCAAAACATATTCCTAGGCTACTCAGGTTGGTGCAACTATAATCAAGAGCCAAAGGATTACAAATGGTGCAGTGAACATAGCCACACAGTGACCCAAAACAAGCAGCTGCTCAGGAAATGGCGTGTGTGAAAGTAGAGGTTGGGATCCATCTCCATTTAGTGGCAAGTAAGGAATCAAAGGTTACACATTTCAATAATTTCCTCAAGTCTTGTAACAGAGAATGGAAAGAAATGTGCACTTTCAGTGCTACTCAGTTTAGACAAACATTTTGAATGGATGGAAGTTGTGGTTTAATCTCAGCTGGCAACTGATCACCCTGCAGCCACTCACTCACTCTCACCCGGGAAACAAGGGATAGAATTGGGAGAATAAAAGTAGGAAAACAAGCAGGTTGAGACAAACACAGTTTAATAATGGAAAAGTAACATCAACAACAACAAGAATAATGAAAATAACAAAAAGAGAGAGAAATAAACCCCAGGAAGCAAAGTGATGCAAATGACAAACAATTACTCACTACTTGCCTACTGGTACCAGTCAGTCCCAGAGCAGTGGCCTTCTGCCAGCTTTCCCTCCAGTTAATATACTGACTATGATGCCATATGGTATGGGATGTCTCTTTGGTCCATTGGGATCAACTCTCCAGGCTGTGTCCCCTCCCAGCTACTTGTTCTTCTCCAGACTTTTTGTTGGCAGGGATCAAGAAATTGCAAAGTTCATGATTTGGTGTGAAGCACTGTTCAGCAGCAACTAAAACATCAGTGTTATCAACCTTACTCTCATCCTAAATCACAAACAGCACTGTACCAGCTACTAGGAAGAAAATGAGCACCATCCCAGCTGAAAGAAGAATATGAATGCCTAGATTTAATGTATTAGATTTAGATTAAATTAATCCCACCAAGCATGTCTAAAGCAGCAGCAGCAGAGTTTTGACTTAAGAACTTAGACGACTGCAGTGTGGGAAGAGAGACAAATGCTAGTGTTAAAGAAGCATACTTCCCCTAAAGATACAAATACATGTTTGCTTATATACTGTATATTGCCTGGCTATCAAATACTCATGCTTTGAAACATGGGCACATGTCACTGCAAGCTCATAACCTGCAAAAGAAATATGGTTTTTACTAGGATTCAGGTTGTCTTGAACACACTGAAACCTCCAGGATAGGATACAGTGCTGAGGTCAAGACAGGAGAGCCGGTTGACAAGGCCATATTAGGTACAATTATCTAAGGAAACAAAGCTTGAGGTATATAGCCATTAATGTAAAGATCCAGTAAAGTTAAATAGATATAGATTAGATCCTTGTATTAGATCCTCCTTGAAAGATTAGAACCTTATATATTAGATCCTTATATTAGATCCTCTTTAAAAAAATCCAAGCAAACAATTTTTTTTTCCTAAACAATGAAAATAATGTATTTCTAAATAGTCATTAGACCTGATAATTTGCCTTAACTGAATCACCTAAAATGATATGTATGTGGAGCTGTACTACTACATATTATTCTGCAGTCTAGAGATTATATGACAAGGTTTACTTCACTAAACAAACAAATACATGTCAGAGTCAAATCTGTACTTTAAAGTGTATGAGATTTCAAGCCTTAAAAGACATAAAATCCAAATACTGGGTCTCTGCACACCAGGAAAGCCAAACTTCTGTCACCAGAAGCAAAGCATCAGCAGAATTGCTTTATTTCTTTATGTTTACCTGTCCTTGAAATGACTACTTCTCAGCACACTGCAGTGTGCAATGAAAACCCAAGCAGCCTTCCTCTTTGGTTTTATTGTTATACACAGTTTGAAGTGTCTGAGTGGAAAAAAGACCACTTGTTCAAATTAGCTCTACACTACCACATCCATGAAAGTGAAAAAGAGGGAGAGAAATCTCTGGAAATGTGATTCATCATCGTTACATGGCCAGTACAAAGAACAGTTTGTGAAGGTTTTTTATGGCATCCAAATGTGCCATTCAAGATATCAGTCCATGTACATTCAGATAAAACAGTTGGATGTCAAAAATGCTGTAAATATTTAGCATACTAAAATATCTCTCTATTAAGTACATTACCAGAAAGCCCCCCTCCCCAGCCTACAGCACAAACTGGATGTGTCCTGTTGGGATTCCCCCTGTTTTGGGCACCCTCATCACACAGTGTGTTGTACAGCAGCAGTAAACCTGTTAGGGCTGAGGGGCTTGTCCATGAACAGATTATCTGGGTCCTCTGGGTCAGCCTGAAATTCCACCATAGTCAGGAGTACAGCAAAGTTGCCATCCACAAGAACACATTTCTTGTCTCAAGTGTTACTTGTGGGTGTTCAACCGGTCTGTGTTGTTGTAATCTGCCTTGAGAAGGGGTAATCTCTAACAGATGCCCACAGCTCTCATCTTTAATTTTCACTAATCAGAGTTGTAGTGTACATTAATCTGGGCCACATAATCCTGAATTACCCATGAGTTTCAAGCAATAACTGCTTTTCCTCCAATCCTATTTTTCTAGAATAAACTACAATCACTATATATAATCCCTAGTCAGAAAAAAAATTGTCCCTGAATTTGTACTTCAAAACACTGATCCCACCATATTTCATCATTTCATGGACATCTCTAAAACACCTTGATTCATATCTATGCTCTTGGCATCAAAATGCTACAAGTACAGCTGCACTTTCTGTGGCCCTCAGTGCTTAGATCTATGAGAAATCGGATGCTGTGGTGTGGTGGTTGTTCTGTTGTCTCCTCTTTACTAGATACTTTAATGTTTTTCTGACTCTTAAAACTAATTTGCCACCCACCCAATCTGTCATCAAAAGTCTGAACTTCTGCTCATGCAACAAGAGCTTTTTATTTGTCAAAGATTCTCCTTTATTTTTTCAGAACCAGAAATCATCCCTCCTAAATACCAACGAATCAATTTATCCAACTGTACATGCCCTGTGTCTTTGCCTTCTGCCTTCATTCCCTGCAGGGACAGATGTTTCCATGGATATTTATCCCCTCTGAAAATTTCCTTGCTTTGCTTCCAACAGAAGCTTTATCCCCTCTGACAACTGTAAAAAAAAATATATATATAAATCTCATGCAGCTTTTGATGATTATTTCTTTGTCATTTTGATGCCACTGCTGTTTCCTTCTGTGTAGGAAAAAAGACAACCCACCAGCCTTATTTTGCTTACAAGTTACTATAAACAACAAAACACTTTGAAAGCTACATGATATACAGAAGGAGATGGCTTTTTTATTCTTATAGGAGTGAAAAAGAAAGAAGCTATGAATTAGTTTAAAAATAACATCTAAGAATGTATGCCCTTTTAAATAGCTTGGTTTATAACTTGTATTTTTTCTTAAACAGGATTTGGAAGTGTCCCTTCAAATACCCTATGGTTACACCATTCTACTGTTTTTCAAAGCTTATGAGTGGATTTTACATGGATCTTAACCCCAAGGCAAAACAGAATACATGTTTAAAAATATGGTTAGACACCCATACCATCAAATACATGCATTGCAATTATTTTAATCAGTCCTTCAAATAAAGGTTAATGCAGTGCTTGCTAATGTTATTACAATATTATATATTCAGGTAAATATATGTTCACTTATTGCAATCTGCAATCAGCTGTAGTTCTGCCTTCCCCTTTCTCTTTTAGCTCTAAGAGGGGATATTAAAACCCAGAACATTATTAGTGTAATGTTATGATTGAGAAATTACACTTACAGGAGTAAAGATACTCAAAGGACGGTTTCCGGAGCAACAGTAATTCAGCCAGCTTGCACTTTATTTATTTCCTGAAGAGAAAATCTGCCTCCTGCTCACAGCTGGTCTACATCCTTATGGTTACCCCTGGCTGTGGAGCGACTCTGCAGATGTTTTGTCCTTTTGCAAGCTGCTGCAGTCATATGAGATCCATGCTGCCTGTATACCCCACTGGGGATCCAGTCCCCAGCTGCAAGTTAGGAAGAGCCTAGCTCAGACTCCTCTTAAAAACCCTCCTCCCAGACTAGAACATGACTCAGGAGTTCTCAGTGGCACAGTCCACTGTGTCCTACTCCATCTATCTGACTGTGCTCAGCCTCTTCTGTGACTCTTCCTTAGATAGGAAAATTTGTTCCCATTTGCCTCAGATTAGCATCCTTGTTCATCAGGATCCAACCTAGCCCCAGTCTCCTCTGAGTGATCACCCAAGAGCTGTGGTCTGAGCAACTGCAGCGCCAGAGCCTCCACACTGCACCAGAAATCATAAAGATGGAGGCCTGGACTCACATATGACAGATGTTGACCAAAACATCCTGCTGATACAGAAACAATAGTGAATTTCCCAGTTTAATATCAATAGAAGCAAAAATGGCTTGTATTATCACAGAATATCCTGAGGTGGAAGACACCCTCAACGATTATAGAAGTCCAACTCCTAACATCAGCCAAGCCCTTGTCAAATACATCTCATCTCCAGATTCATATATGCAGTTCCCACTCAAATAAAGAGTAATTTTTTACATCTGTCAGCTAAGTTTTATCATGTTCATAGAAGTACTGATGTGATTTGGTCTTGGTGCTGGGTTTGGAATCAGGTAAACAATGTTCTTTTTGACTGAAAACATTCTGTACTACTGAAATTGTATATGGCAGTTTAAAACTGGCTATAACACTGCAAAGTATAAACAATTAAATTTTAACATATTAGTAAAGGTACAGGAATATTCTCCCAGTAGGGGTCAATACTATCATAAAATAATCTTTAAAACAAGTTATAATGCTGGAAATCACATCATCCTTGTTAAAACTACTGACATATGAAGCCCAGCTCTCCAAGAGCTGTGACCAGAGTACTGTCATCTCATGTTTCTCTAATACTCTCAAAGCCTGTTTTGTAGTGTCAGATTTTGGTCTGAATTTGGGAAGGCTTAAGACTGTTGATGAAAACAGTGGGACTTAGTGCCAATCCTCTTGTTAGGTGTGTTTGGGAAAGACATCTGACATTTTCCACAAACCAGTGCAATGAGCTTAAACAAAGCAATTAAAAACGTAATCCAAAAAAATCACAATTTCTTCCTGAGAATGTCACTATAGTGTTACAGGTGAAGCAATACATAGGGGTGATATTAAAAAGAAAAATAGAGGGGAAAGTAATTCTCATTTAAATAAGACAAGAAAAATTTGTTGGTAATAACAACTTCCTAAAGATAACATCCAGTTTGCAGAGTGTCACTCTTGCACTCCTCCAGTGCAGGAAATCACTAAAAGAAAAAAAAAAAAA
>VWZN01016673.1:320470-349136 GCA_013396955.1 Regulus satrapa
AAAAAAAAAAGAAACAAGTCTAAAACATTTATACCATCTCTGTTAAATTAACTGGATTTCATGAGTTTGACAGTTAATACTTGTCTTAGATCAGTAAATATTTTGAATGTTACTTCTTGAATCCCATAAAATTAAAAACTATTATAAAAAAAATCAACTTAAAGTAAACAATGCAGCATCATCTCTAACCTGTGTTCAACAGGCATCCAGCCACCATTCCCTTTTTATAGGACTGAAAAAAGAGACCATGTTATAACATGAAAAAACTAAATCTGATTCAATGTCTTCTTCCTCATTACTCCAAACTTTTGCTGAGAAGTTTCATTTCATCAATAAGGTTCCTGAAGTCAAAACTTAACTCTTGGTTCTCTGCATAAACCTCCATGCTCATTATTGCGCTGAAACTTTAAACAGTGCTCGGAGAAGAGAAAAAGCACAGAAGGTCATGACAAATACTTTGGTCCTGTCTCTAGGATCAACATTTGCTTCAGAGCTTGGTCTTGGAAGTAGCTGAGCCCTGCCATTATTTAGAGAATTCAAGAAAGTGTCTTCAGTCAGGGTAGCTTACATCGATTTAAGTCAGTTCATCCATAGTTTATGTTGCAGGGTTGAAATTTATCACCATTTTCTTCAAAGAGCAGTCCATAGACTTGCTGCACATTTATGTTGAGTAAAAGGAGAGTGTTCCCCCTTTTGTGGCATAAGGCCCCGACATCCCAGTCCTTTTGTGCCTAGAAATGGAAGGATGAAAAATTTTCATAGATTTATGGATACAATGAAAGTATATTTCTTTTGTATGGTATTAGGCAACATGATTATTGCCAATTCTGATAAATTAATTCCATGTGTGATACGACAGAATTTCTCGAAATATTTGGAGATTGAAACCACTTCATTCTTACAGCTATTGAACAAGCTTCTTAAAAATCATTCACCAATAGAACTTTGTAGTTTCAATGGGAGTGTGGTAATTAAACTTTTTATATGTGTAATGGATAAAAAGCCCATAATCTCAATTTTTGTCTGTATTGGCCAGGAGTATAGCCCTAGAAGACTGTATTTTACACCTTGATGTCATGACAAAAATATATCACAAAATATATCACAAAATATATCACAAAAAATTTCACATGGCTCTAAAGAAAGTTTATTTCCACTCTTTGTAGTGTTCTAGGAAATCTGGATTCTTTTTCTGTGTGCCATCAGTGTCAGTTAAATTATTCAAACAATTGAAATCCAATGTAGGGGGCAGCAATAAGCATTTAATTCAACAAACTAGCTTTTTGCTTACATGCCACTGTCTGTAGCTTCTAAATGTGAAATCATTTGGGAAAGCTTTGTGGTTACGTGGTATCTGTTTTATGTTTCCTAATGTGAATTTGAGAATCTTTATGCCTTGCAGTGTGCTGTTTGAACAAAATTTTACACTTTCATCCTGAAAACAGTATTATGCTTACAAAGAAAAATCTGCTGCAGCAAAAGGTCTGCTGACTCATTGCTGTTTGCCCCATGGTGTTCATTTAGATTAGTGCTGCTACAGTGATTTAGTTCCACCTCAGAAGATAATGAGTCTAAATTTTATTTCTGTGAGTTGTGCAGGCATGTTCTGCTGGATAAATATCTGCAAAGCAAAGGTGATGGGACAGAAGAAACTGTGCATTTTGTAAAAATAATTTTAAGGTAATGATGGTTCTTTTAATTCTTTTTTTCACGCGCACACAAAGTCTTCTGTCAAGAAACATCAAATAATGAATTTGGACTGTCTTCCACTCCCTCCAAATGGGAAGTAGCTGAGAGTTGGTTTTTTTTGTTGTTGTTGTTTTTTCTTTTTTTCAGGTGAGTGATCTGGATAAAAATCTGCAAGTTGGTTGTAGGTGCAAATCTGGTAAAAACTTCCCCTACAGTGATAAAAAAGATACAGGTAAATATAACAGGACTGGTGCCCTTGAGAGTTTTTCCTGATCAGAGTTTTAACAGACACGTACATTCAGGTTTGACTTTCAAAGTAACCCCCTAAAAGGATTGTCAGTGAATACAAAACTAATTGTGAGAGGAGAAAAGGACCCTGTAGTTTCCAGGGAGCTGTACATGTACAGTGCCCACAGCAGTGTCCCCCACCCATGACTGGTCTGCCTCCGTGCTCCTCTAAGCACAAGCACAAAGGAGAGACTGCTCATGCCATTGGTGCCACAACAGGACATGGCCAAAACCTTGATTCAGGCAGTAAATTTGCTTTGCTAGCCAATTGAAACAGATAAAATGGAAGCCGATGTGGCTTTTCTTTCTTTTCCTTTCAGATATATATTTTCTTTCTTAATTGTGGCACTGTGCTATATTTTTGTGATTAAAAATACTTAGAAGAGGCACACGATGTCCTATTCAGCTACCACCAGAACAAGGTGCTGTTCCCAACAGGAATTTCTTGTTCTTGTAACATAACCAAGTGGAGTGAGTGAACTCTTCTTCAGCTTGTACTCTGGATAGGAGCAGAAGTGCTATTGATTGGCAAGTTGGCATTAAATCCTTGATCATATAAGAAGCTTATATCATTTTACCTAGAGATCTTTAAAGAAATTTCTTACATATCCACCAAATACCTCATTAACTCAAGAGATTTTAATCCCAGGGTATGTATAAAACCTCATTGTGCCATAAAAATTTACTGTTGACTTTGCTAGTTTAAGGTGAAGCCCTAAAAATTAACTAACCCCAGAAGTGTGATTGTATTTCCAAACTTCCTACCAAATCAGGAATTTTAATAATATGTAAGATATACAGTAAGGTTTTTGTTGGTTTGGTTTGGTTTGGTGGGGTTTTGTTGTTTTGTTTTGTTTTTATTATTCTAAAAAAATCACTAAAGAGTGCCTTTATTCTAAACAAATATGTTTATATTGTAGATATCAGTGTATGAATTATTGCTCATAATACTCATATCGCTTTCCTCTGGATTCAAAGGAAAGATGACAAGCGGGAGGGAAGACATGCAGCCAAATCAATATGATTGATAAAACAAGCTTTGACTTTATTCAGAAAGAACAACTCTTTGATACTCTTCTCAGAAAATATGCATACTCATCACAATATGATTGGCATGATCAAACAGGGTACACTTGCATATTCCTTCTTGCTGTGATCTGAGTTTCCAGGGTTCCTCCTCATTCCTCACTAACTGAACTTCTTCTTGTTTATAAAACAAGACTGTCAAGGGCACAGTTCCCTTGCTTTTCTTCACAGCTAGAACAACTTGCAAGTTCTATCAAGGCTTAGGCCTACTTCATCTAATCGTGCTAACAAGAGGATTGCTCGTACACTTTCCCAGTGCCTGATCTTGCTGCATTCTGCAACAGAAAGAAATACTTCTGACATATGATACACGTGCGTCTGAGATATTATCCCAATGCAGAGATCAAAACCAGGCCAGGTAGACATATTCAAACACTTAACTATCCTGTTCTTCACCATTGACTCAGAAAGGAGTACTGGGAACTAGCTCGCCCATAGCTTGCTTTCCCATCTATAAAAATCCACAGTTAGTTTAAATTAATAAAAAAAGGTGAAGTTAATCCGAGGTGAAACAGTGAAAAGGAGAGAAAAGACCACACCACAAATACACAACTCAAAAAAAAAAAAAAAAAAAAAAAATTCCCGAAACAAGATAAGATGCAGGAGATCACTAAGTACTAGGGAAGAGGGGACATTGAATTAGTACGGTGTCAGCTGGTGCAGTAGAACAGCAGATCTCTGAGGAGCCCTGCCAGTGGGAGCAATCTGGTTGCCTTCAGATTTAATACATGATGAGACAATCTTCTTTCGACATGACAGAAATTTTGATCAATATAAGAATTGTTGGTACTCATACTATGCTCTTGGCATTGTCTTACATCTGTTCTCTAAAACAAGACTGCTGCAGGAGACTTTCCCCTCTGCAATACTGCCTTACAGGTAGAGGCATTTGAAATACATTTCCAATTAATATTAGTCTTTCTGCATAAATGTTTTGCTTCAATGATCAGGGATGCTCAGGTGTTCTTTAAGTTGAGTACTCCAAAGTAAGAAAACTAATTTCTCAGTTTGTTAAGCACTCCAAGGAGATACTCCACAGAGGCTGTAGCTGTCTCTGACCTGTGTTCATGACATGGACAAGCTGAGTGCCCCTTTTCTACTTTCTTTCTCAACAGTGTGCATTGGGCAGCTGTTCTGTGTAACTGTTAAAATGGAATGATTATGCTATTTCATATTTCTCATTTTCATCAAAAAGGATTAGTTCGTAATCCTTACTGCCATTTCATTGAGCTAACAAAGCTTTTTTTCAACTGCAACAAAAATCCGAAAAATTATTACTCATTATGACTAGAAGACAGATTGATTTTCCCTTCCCATTTTGTTTAAAACAAAATTAATTCTAGGCTTAGCAACAAAACTTGCATAGTAGCTTTTGCCACTTCAGGATACCTTTACCATCCTGTTATTCCTCTAAAGTATGGTCTTGGGAAACTTAAAGGAGAGTGAGTAGAATGGCAGTATAGTGTATAAAAACTGTATATCCATAACAATTTTACCAGCAACCATAAACATAATATGAATATTTTTGTACTTGGAAATGTTTTTCTTACATAATTTAAAGACTGAGAGGTTTAAGACGTACACCTAAAACTATCTCCTTGAGAATTTAGTAATCTATAAACACATCGAAGCAAGATAATATTTGGATCTATATTGTATTGTATCCAAACCTGATTACTGAAAGCACATAGTGCTTTCAGTGAATACAGTCAGCAGTATTAAATATGCTGCCAAGGTCTTTCTTATGATTTAATCAAGATTTTATATTAAGGAAGATATTCTGTATTTATCATTTGGTTTAATGTATATTAGGTTTTCACAGAAATGGTTGGAGAAGAAATGAAGCTCATATCAACTTCTGTCCACTCGTCCTACCTCTAAAGTGATTTCCAAGCAGAACATTATACTGCTGCTTTCACAAGCACCCATAATTGTCCACTGATAGAAACACACAGAAATTCATTTTGCCTCCAAGTAACAGGTCTCCCTACACAGGGTTTTTTTTCCTTCTTATGGAAATAGATGGAATCATGAGTATGGGACCGAAATAGTGAGACAAAACCCAGCATTGGACATTTGCTCCGAATTCCTATTTTCCTGTTCAAAGAGTTTTGTATAAATTTTTGTGGTACCTTTAATTTTCTTTCCTATTCTGCTCTGTGTCTTTATCAAAAGGATTATATTATCTTATATAATGTATAAAATGTCACTTTTCAAAAAGGAGTAACTGCTCTTATAATATATTTCAGTGTAATTTGTCTCTATGCACAATGAATAACTGAAAAATGTGAGACAGCTGCTTAAAAATAATATATATTTGTAGCAGCAGCCATTGTGACAAGTACATATTTTTCTATCCTTTAGTTTAGTGTTGCTGATGAGATTCTCTGTTAAATGGCTGAATAATAATAAATCATGTGTTGATCTTATTGATCAATTTAAACCCTACAAAAACAGTTGTGAGGGAGGCTTATCTCATGCAGTATGTAACAAACTAGGGAACAAATACCCAGCTGGGTATTTAGTGAAAACAGAGAGCAGGATGTACAAATGAGAGCTATGTGTCACACAGTGTTTCTTTTGAAATGTCTCTTACTCAGGTAAAGCTTATAAGGTGACACTGTACTCATTAAGGATATCCAGAGAAAAGATGTTCTAATTACGTGGAGTGTATAAAAGCAACTTGATGCACTGCCAGTCCAGAGTGAGGCACTGGAAAATGTGGGTAGTTGCTAGGCTGCTTCTGCCTTGTGACACTCAGGCACTTCTGAGGCGCAGGAAATTGTGCTGATCAATTGCATGGGAAAACTTCTTATCTCAAACCTCTCCCACACATTTTAGTACCTAGGGCTTTGAAAAGGGGACGGAAAAAAAAAGAAGCGCATAACAGCAAATGTTGGAGGAAAAATAGCCAATTAAATACTAATATTCTGTTTGGGGTCATCGACTTGGTTTATGCAGTGTAGCAAGAAATGGCTTGTAAATATTCAAGTGCTGAAAACGTACTTACATTCTCTTTTAGACAAAGCCAGAATTGTTAAATTGAATTCACATTTTTGGGAACATGAGGCTTGAGATTTGCTCAGTCTTGGGATGGATTTTACTGCACATGAAAAAGCTTGCAATTGACTTCATGTAGCTACAGTGTGAAACATGCCAAATTCAGCTGAATTATTTATGTGAAAATTTTATGACCAAATACTGTAATCTGCTTGGGATGCCAGAAATCATGAAAATAAAGCAGCTAACTGGACACTCAACTGGTCTAGTGGTTGTAAAAATACCAAACCCTGTCATTCCATCTGTTGGACTCAGCAGTACCCGTGTATCTCTTCACCTGCTACATAAAAGCATTTCACCATTGAGTAATGGCAGAGGGCAGACCGAGAGGATCATCTCCTGTCAAGAAAACACTTCACAGGGGTTCAGTCTCCCAAGACAGAAAATACAGTAGCAGCAGACATTCAGAGGACAGTAGTGATCAATACAACCTTCCAAGACAGCAGATTCTTATCTAGGTTTCACTGGGGAAGGACATTTATGGAGTTTATCACAAAGCAACTCTTCAGTCTTTCCCAATTTTTCCAGGTTTACGGGGACCAGGTGGCCCTAAACATTTCTAGGTGACTAGAGTTTTAGGGAATACAGATATTCTCAAGCACAAGCCCCACAGATGTATGTCATATTCCTCTATTTTTGTATTTATTTGCCTTTCTCAGATAGATACATTTCTCTCTTAAACCATGTTTTCAGACAGTGGTAGTACTGCAAATATCAATATAAGCTTTCAAAATAATGAAAAATTCTGTTCTTTGCAGTTCAGGAGACAGACTGAATATATGTAATATACACTTTTCAGATGTTCAGTGAACTACAAAAGGAACTTCTCATTTCTAAAGTACAGGTATAACAAAAAGAAATCATTGCCTGCAATGTAAATGGTGGTGTGTGACACAGTGTGTAACAGGGTGATGAACAATGCCCTTTCAAAATTCATTCCTGTAATTAAGTTAAGCAATTCTGAATATGAATTGACCTTTAAGGATTGCTAGCTATTTATCCATTTTCAAAGAAGAGTGAAAATACTGGCATTTATAACGTGGGCATAATTTATGTTCTGGCAGCAATAGTAGTATCAGCAGGATGGGGACATAACTACACAGTTAAATAGCTAAAACAAGCAGTATTCCTGTAAACTAAGGAGAAGGAATAGATACATAAAATAAGTCTTGTTTATGAGATGCAGAGAATTAACACATGGTATGAATTCTTCTCAGCCTCATGCCTCTCTGGTTCCTGGCATGTACACTGAAGGTTTAAAGAGCTTTATCTGTCTGCAGCATAAACAGGTCAGTCAGTTCTGAGGCAACTGAAAATTATATGTCCTGAGAAATTTCATGTAATCATTCCTAATTGCTGCCAAAGCCAGTACTGGACAGTTAGAGAATATACAAAATAATCCTCCCTCTCTAGGTTGTAGTCTAAGTGATGGGAAATACATTCATCAAAACTAGAATAGTGCCTACAGCAGTTCTCTTCAAAAGAGGTGAGTCTTATAAACCTGAATCTTAAAAGCAAGGAGGTTGAAGGGTGCCAGGCCTGGCATCCAAGTCTGGTTCCCAAGTGCACACACCAACACACACACACACACACACACACACACACACATCCATATTCTCCCTCTCTCATGGAAAATGGTCTTGACTTATTGAGATGGAACTTCTCTATGGGGGTATTGTAAGCATTCTGAAAATATAAAGACAAGACATGAAGACTGCTCAACAATAAAAAGACAACTAGAGAGTGACTAGAGTATAGACCATGTATGGTCCATCTCTTAGATATTTATATGGCTGATCTCCAGTGAAGACAGTACACGCATCGTTGTTGCCATAGTTACAGTGGCTTTGAGGGGCACATACTGTATCACTCTTCTCTTGCACCTAAAGTAATTTCATCTATTATTTATATGATTACTGTTTCTTTTGCCACTTCAACTCCATGCTGCAATACCATTCTGTTGCTTCACTTTCCTAGAGTTCTTTGAACATGACTTGTATGGTTTCAGATTAGACAACCATGAAAATGGCACGAGATAATTTTCTATTGAAAAAATATCAGGGCTTCTATTATCTTATGTGACTATCAATTCCAGACTGTGCACTTTCTTTGGATAAGCATTAAATCCATTATTCTCAAAATTACTATCAATTAGTTTCCAAGAATGAGAGGAAATACAAGTGAACTCAGTGGCCTGATCACGCGTTATAAAGGAAAAAAAAGGTAGTTGTTGTATATATTGTTTTAGTCTTCAGTAATTCAGCCTTCTCTTGATGCAAAGTTCACCACAGTCCTCAGAAATCATACTGATTTACTGCTGGTTTACTGTCAATAGCAAAGACCTACTCATCCTGTAGTTGATGTTGGGAAGGTAAGGAAGAGAAAATAAGAAAATGTTTCCTTTAGCTAGGTTTTATTTTATAGTTTTAAATTATTTGTTGAATACATTGCAATATAGACTAAATGATTTGCCTAAAATAAAAGGGAAAATAATGTTCAAGTAATGCCCTGCATATCTCAACACAGCAGTGCAAGCTGCCTGCCTTCTACAGAGTGAGCAAAGGAAAAGTACCTGAACTTTCTGGACTGTTCTGTGCTGTTGCTGTGATGCAATGGAGAGAGAAGGACCTCTTGGAAAACACTATGTGCAGGCTCTGGGGTTCAGATTTGGCCAAGCTCAGAAGCTGGAAAATTGAACAGTGCATGCCATTTATTTAAAATTCCTCCCTTTTTGTTATAATACCAGTAATATATAGTCAAGAATAATGTCTGTGCTTAGAATGGCATTTCTTACTGGGACAAGTGGCAGTCTCCATGATTTCACTGTGTCCTCTCTGTGGAGAGTTTTTGATACTGTGTTACTCCTTACAATATTAAAGTGTGCTTATAAGGTAGACAGAAATACTTAGCCACAATTCTGGCATGAATCAGTACTAAGAGTAGTGACAGTATGGCAGCACAACCTTTGGAATAGCACAGCATAAACACCCTTAGCTTGCTAGTCCAAATACTTTTTGAAGGTCACTTCCCTAAATTATCAGTTTCTCTCATCTTGCTTTAGCATCCCAAGAGCCTTTATTACTGTCAGATCACAGACTAATACAGTTGAGTTTTAACCCTTCTCTAAATATGGGACCTATCTCTTCTAAAAATGTGTTCATGAATCCCCACCAATCTAAACCCACAACCCCATGGTGACCTTGCAATACTGAATATTGACCCTGAACAAAATCCTTTGAATTTGACAGCCACCATTTCAAACCTAATGTCACGTCCCAGATCCAGGCTGAACAAGGAATTAGTTGCCTTTCACAAGAGTTTCTGTGGTTGCCTTTGCAACCTCTCGTCCTGTCTTATCAGATTAAGGAGGAACATAATACGGGAGAGGAGCAGTTGCAGGTAGGGCAACATCAGCAGTCCATGAGCAGAAGGCTGCCATCCAGGACAGTTGTCACCTTGCCTTTCATAGTCCCCTTCAAGCACTCTCTTAATCTAGTATGAAAACACATATTGGCATCACTTTCTCATTTTGACACTGAGCTGGAAAGAGCTATGAGGGCTGCTAACCTCAGCACCGTCTCATTTCATGTATGAGTAATAATTCCATATTCCCTAGAGGCAGATGAATGCTAATGGCTTGAAACAGAGTGCTGGGCATTTAAAGCCTCTGCTAAAGTCATCTTCTAGCACAGAAGGCACTCTGGCAATTACAGATGCTCCTGGTCCTCCTGGGATCAGGACATTAAAAAGGGTCTGTATTTTGCCATAGTTAGTAAAGAACTTCCAATGTCTTCTACATAGAAGAAAAGTAATAATATGGTGCATTTAGATGACTGCTTTGTACTGTTCAGATGTGCCTAGCTGTTCTCTGTCACTCCTTTCAGTGAAGCAATATCAAAGGGCTACAATCAGTCTGCCTAATACTGCGAACACACTGTGAATTGCCACATGTTTGTCAAGTCATATCAAAGTCCAACTAAATGTAATCCTACATCTCCTGCTGGTTCATGGCAGTACTTGACTGTGCTGTTTAAGAATTAAATGTGCTTCTCTGAGACAAAAATGACTGATGGCTGAGTTCCAAAAGTGGCCAGTAAATGAGTTTTCTGCACATTTTTTCTCCCTTCAGTTAGAAAAAAGCATGTCTCCAATTATTCTCCCATTAAAAACAATAATTTGAAAAGTTTTCAAATGTTCCTGTGAGATATGCCACTTTTTAGTCCACAACAATCTAGACCTTGGCATTTTGTAAGATCATGCACAAAAGATTTTATAAAATCAAATTAGTGTATGACATGGCCTCATCAACATTGCTGGTCCTGTTTTATTCTTGCAGTGCAAAGGTGTGAAAATGGGAAAGCAGATGCTTTTCTCATGGTTGTTTAAGGGAAAAAATAAAATAAAATAAAATAAAATAAAATAAAATAAAAAATCCCAAGAAAATAATTAGGACCAGGCTGAATTATTTTCAGAATGACTTAGAAGTATTCAAGCTTTTCCACACATCTAATATGCTATAGGAATTTTCAATGCATAAAAACTGGAAGAAAGTCATCTCTGGATATGAGACACTCCCCTTTCCTCATTCCTGTGCTATTGCCTATTCTTTCAGGTATCATTCAAATGGTGTCAAACTTTCTATTACTCTTGGAAAAGAAATAATTCTCTTTTTTACAGATGAATTTTCTTAGATCTATAGCTGACAATTTTACCAAGACAACAGATGGTAGCAGCAATATTACAATTTTTTTAACAGACAGAAACTCAGAGGAACAGGGTCAAGATGGAAAAGACCGAGGGAGCACTATTTGCATGCTTCTATTGGATTTTTTGTTTTGTTGTGTTTTGTTTTTTTCTTTTTTTCTGTCTCATAATCAGCAAGAGATTTATGCTAGACATATTTAATCATTTCAGTTAAGTAATTGTCTTTCCTCTTTGAACAGTAGGAAGCCCTCTCAGGATGCATTCCATTCAGTTCAAGGTTTCCATAACCTCTGCTTTGCCCAGACCAGTGCAATCCCGTGAATGAGGTGCCAGGTCTTCTGCAGAGCTCTGAGGTGTGAGCATGGAACCAGACTTTCACATTAATCTCAACAGAGGTTATTGCTGGCATTCTTTGTAAAACCACATGGCTTCATGCTGTGCTGTGTATCCAGAAATCACAAGCTCTCATTGTCAGAAATCCTCGCATTATAAAGACATATCAGCATAAGCTAAAAGCAAGCCATAATGTTCTCCTTGGTTTTCAGCAGTGCTAAGTGCTTGCAGCTCTTATGGCTTTTCAGATTTGTGGGTACTCAACACTTCTGCAAATCATCATCTAACTTAAAATTTTCTTGCCTTTGTAATTTTTTAAATACCCTTAACACGACTGGCACTTCTGTAAGAATATGATAGCAGAACAGAAGATTTGCTTTTGGCAATATGACCTACTTTGTAGCTACTTTCACAGTCAATTATTCTTTTGGCTTCTCTATATTTTTACAAAATTAAGACTTTTTAAAAAATTTCATATTTTATTGTGTCATAAAAAATCCCGCCAAAACCAAAAAGAGAAACTATTGTCCAAAAACTTCCAAGGACTTGTGACTATATGAGTGAGATATAATGAATAATAACTGATCCAAAATACTTAGGACTTAAAGTACTGGGTTTCTCCAATATCATTGGATCTGAAAAGTAACCTTATTCTAAAACACTCAGCAAATAGAAACAGCTTACATGGAGGCCACTGGGAGTTTCTAAGGATCAAGTAATTTTGAAATTAAAGTTATGTATTGCCATGCCTGAAATACTGATTTAGGCCCTTGATGAAGGTTTTGATTTGAAAAAATCTGTCATGATTTATGAGTCCTTGCAGAAGGCACCAGAAAAATTGCTCAAAGTTGCAATGCAACTTGAAGAGAAATTAACTTTTGGATGGGAAGCAGGTTATCTTATCAGTTTCTGCTTTACAATCAGAAATTAATATGATTGTAAATTCCCTTTAAAGTGATAATTAAATGAATAACTCTGTGGATCCTGAGCCCACTGAACGGAGCTCTCAAAATTAAGTTCTATTTTATTCTCTTGAGTGTTGCATTTTTTTTAATGCACTTGAATAACCACTGAACAAACAAAAATTCACATATTACATGAGCCAGCATGAGGAAGGCAATATATAAGTTAGAAGGCCAAGAGAAATCTGTGTCATCACCCTCTCTTGTCAGCTTTTGCAGTCAGATTTCTCAAAGTACATCCTCTTCACATTCATGGATCATTGACTTGGCTTAAGGTAGGATAATGTGGTAGTTAATGTAGGGAAAGAGACGGGAACCTAAAGAATTAAAACCTTTTTAGTAAGAGCCCACTTCTCCATCACTTCTCCATCAGTTTTTCCAGACTAGTTTTAGATACCTCCTTCTCCTCATACTACCTTTTTTGCTTGTCAGGGACCCAAGCCATCCATGTTCCCAGTACATTTTCTAAATCCAACTTGAGAACTGCAGTTTGAGCCACTGGAACTAGTTTTATTTGTCTCCTAGCCTCAGGCACATGCATAAGTTTCACTCCTCTCAATAGTCATCAGCTTTGGTCAAGTACCCCATTAACCTTCTCTTTGGCAACTTATCAAGCATTTTATTGTGCAGAACATTTTCAGGCTTCTAATTACAGCCTGCTCTGCACCCACTCAGACCTATTGACATGCATCCTGACCTGGAGACACCAGACCTGAACTGATGACAGCAGTATCATCTACCAGGGGTGGGTTCAATCATACCTATACCAAACAGAGATGTAAAGTCATCTTTGCACTTCTTACTGAATTTTCTCCTGAATCATGACAGGAGTACATTAATTCTTTTGAACAGTGCTCTTGTGAGCTCAATAAGGATGACTTATGATCAGATGAGTATCTGCCAAAAAAACCTGCACTCTCTGTTCAAGGCTACTGTGTACAGAGTTCAGGTATTTTTCATTCATACTGCATTATTATTTGATGCAGGTCACAAATTCCGTTCAGCTTCTTAAGAGATGTTCTCTCCTATTTGGCAATACTTCTCTGTATCCAGTGCCACTGTTTTGCATGAGCACTTTTTTTTTTTTTTTTTTTCCAGCTAATGTGACTCTTAAATTGCTAGACGATTTCACAGTTATTTCAGACTCCTGTCTTGCATTATACAGTGCTGTCACAGAATTTATGTAGAAAATACCATTGTAGTAGCAGATCAACATTAATTCTTCACACATTCTATGACATTAATTCTCTACTGAAAGTCTCTCATAGAAAAAAGCACCTGACAAGAAGAGAAGAAAAATTTATAAATTAATGAAACAGAAGGAAAGGGACCAGATGGGAAAAAACACTCAAAACAAAACAAAACAAAACAGAAAACCTCTAACCAAACAAAAAAACAAACAAACAAAAAAAAAACCAAAAAAAAAAAAAAAACCCAAAAAAAACCAAAACCAACAAAATCAAAATTTCATTTAGGTGCCTCAGTTCACTTCATAAGAAATGTAAAAATGCAGGCCCCAGAGACTGTCTGAGACTGAAAACTGTCTGAAAAACAAATAGTTTGCTTGGTAGTACGTGCCATAAAGGGGAGTACAATTAAAATTAATTCTCTCTCTTAAACAAATTCCTTTGTTGCCTATGCTTGAATAGGTTTGTAACTAGGAATCAATTCACTCAGCTACCTCTCTTGTATTTTTGGTACAATGGAATGCCTCAGAATCATTTTAGATGTGACCAGAGGAGGGCTGCCCATTTTCCATATATTGATTAAAGTACTCAGACAACGTGGGTTTTAGTCACTTGACTGTTTGGCATTGTCACACATATTTTCTGCTTCCTAGGCATGCATTCCACTGCATGACTCATTCAATAACTTTTTCATACAAATTTCATATGCAACCCTAGAAAGAGAGGTCTTTGCTCAAGTCACAGGATCCTTGCCTGGATATTTCCATTTCTATGCCAGTCAATGTTTCTCCTTTATTCCATATCTGTGCCTCTGGCTGCAGGGCAGTACAGGTTCAACAATCAAATTGGGGCAAACCTATGATATAAGGCTAATGTTATGGATGTCTAAAACGTTGGGAGTCAGTCCTTTAAATCTCCTCCTACTCTCTGGATGAGGGATGCTCTCTTTGGCCATAAGGTCAGGGAGAGCCACTAAGGCAGCTGAGGAAAAGCCACGAGCATCAGTTTGGACCTGGTGCTGCATAAGCTGCTGCTGGTGTCAAACATAATTCAAGCTGCCTGCCAACCCAGGCCTCTCAGGGTCACAGGACATCCAGTGTTGGAACCCTATGTTATCAAATATGGGAATGAATAAGCAATAAGTAAAGGATTCCTGAGCTGGCTTGGAAATCTTTTTTTCCCTTGAAAGAAGAGAAATACCCTTTAGCTCTTTTAAAGATAGAATCAGCTATTTTCTTGTAACTTCTGTTTACTAAAGTGAGTAAAATTAAATGAAATAAATATCCTTAGACTATCACCTCAACAGTAAGACAGGTGAGCTTCTCAAAGAGCTAATTGACCCAGGTAGAAGTACTTTCATTCACTCATATTTATTTAGACATCTATTTTCCCCTTATGTTACCCTGTTGATACCCGAGTGATTTTCATTCAGTTTGTCCAGATTATCTAGGCAATGTAACAAAGACAAGTCAATTTATTTGTTCCTTGGAGCACTGAATTAAGCTAAAACAGCATGTCAAACTAATGTTCTTTCCTAGCAGAACACCATCCTTAAGCATCTTCATTATTTTCTCTCTATATTGTACTTTACAATAGTATCCCATTTTCTGAGCACATTTTTGTGGGCCTCAGTGTACACTGTTTAAGTGAGCTTAAAGATGTAGTTTAAAAATTACTGATTTTACCCTCCATGTGACCCAGCTGTTACATGACAGAGGATTAGTATCCTCATAATTTCCATTTTTAAAAAGTAAAAAAGATTGAATGGAACAGGTGCTGCATTATCTGTGCTATTCTTTGTTCTTCCATACCTCTGTTTACCCTGTCCAAGCAACACTTTCAAGGGCAGCCTAAAAAAAAATGAAATTCTAAGGGGAGAACTTGACTGATTTGTGAATATGTAGAGTAGTTTTCAACTTTCAAATTGGAAAAAATATCTTATTTCTTTCCATATATTTTTTCCTTGAACATAATCTGAAAAGTGGAAACTTATTACCTCCTGATTTGAATTGCAAGAAAAGAAACAAGGAGGATTAATCTTTTGTTCTCAGCAGGTGAGATGCTTAGATCTGGCTTTTATAGAATATATTTTATCTCATCAGTATAAATTTACAGTTTTTTGAAATAACTGATTTCATATGAACTCAATGCATCAGATTAATGCCTAACTTTGATTGCAGATCTCCACAAAGAAAATTAACGAAGAACATCTCTCACACATTTTCCCTTAGACAGTCTGAAATCTTATTTGAGAATATTGCACAAGCAGCAAATGTCTTAGTGAATTCTTCAAGAATATAACAAGAACTTGAGCTGATTTTAGAAAACTTTGGCGACTCTAATATATAAACATAACACTATTATTTTTTTATTGTGCTGTTATGTGAATGTTGAGTTTGTCTCCAAGATTAAAGGAATCCAGTAACTGTGACTGTCTGTCCCCTCCATTTTAGCAACACGTCATGCTGGAGAAGAAGCAAGGGTTTTGTTTCTTCAGTGGTTATCTTCTTCCATCTCTGGATGTGGTAATCAGGGACTACATACAGTTCAAAGGTTATCACCTTTCTAAACTGGAATTCAGGTGGAACTCTAGGTTTCTAGATGCAAGGTCTTCAGCTCATTTTAACTTGTGATTCCTTTGATTTGAGGAGTAAACCGTGCAAGGAATAAAACATATCCAACTTTTCAGAAATCAGAACCATTAATGTTCTATTTATCTGCCATTAAAACAATAAAGCAATATCTTTTCTCCCCTCTGGCTTTAGGAGGACTTGAGAAATTTTGAGCTGTTGTTCTGTGCATGCATTTTTGCTCATGAGGAACTGATTCATCTCGCTACTTTATCTGGAGTTAATATTGCCCTCCGCTGAACTACAGGAATATTATTTTCCCATCCTCCATCTGTTCTCAGTAGATTCTCTCTTACTTCAGGTCAAGCTTTCTACTCACTTGGGACTAGTTAGAGCTTTTGCTGTCAGTCCTAAATAAGTACTTTGTTCTGATTCACAAAGTCCTAACTCTCTGTGGGTTTTTCTTTTACTCTAAGGAGAAAATCTACTGAAAGACACAAGTTTCTGGTGATCAAAATCCAAATTCAACTACTACACAGTAGGCAGGAAATATATCACCACAAGCTCTGTTCATTTTCTCCTTTCTCATTTGTATGATTGAGCCTTAGGTATTATATTTTCAGATTTGGATGCCATTTAGGACAAAAAAATGATACTTTTAAAAGGCATGACACATAAAAAGGAAAAGTCTTTTGTTTTGCTCTGTTTCATTTTGGTTTAGATGCAAAATAAATCAATAAAATATCAGCATTGAACTCAATTGAGGGTTAAATAAAAATATATTTATGTTAATTTTTCATTTTCCTCACTCAGAGAAAAAAGAAAGGGCAATGCCTTAAACCTCTCCAGTACATGAAACATGGAGTTTTCCTTGAATTAACAGTCAGTGAGCCATAAAATTACTAAATTACCATACTGTGAGTAGAAAAAAAACAGAAACTGCAGCATTTTTGAATCTGTCACAAAATGGGTTAAAGGCTTAAAAAAGCCAAAAAGATGGGTCAAAGAAAAAATAGGTAGTACCCATAGAGCTAAAAAAAAGTTAATAGCAAAGCAGAAGAAAAATCTTGCATCTTGATTACCAATGATCTTGGTAACATCATTTTTCCCCAGTTGTAATGCTTACATTTCTTTTTTGTATCCAGATTTTTCATTTTGGCTGGCTCATTTTGTTTACTTTACTTTTTGAAATGACCCTGAAGCATACTTCCCAGCACTTATGCAATATACTTGGAGTCAAGCAAATTAGAAATGATGTGGATGTGCTGTTTCCAAAAAAAATTTAAAAGGCAGTTCATTAGCATATAATTAATTTACAAATAGAGGCAAGAGTGACACATTCTAGAACATTTAGCTGAAAAATGAGTAGTTTGGGGCTAAAGACAAGACTGTCCTGCGTTTCCGGAACTGACAGTGACAAATATGTTAGAAATTATTACTACATAAAGTGGAAAGAGTGAATAAAAAAAGAAGTCAGAAAAAAGATTCACTGAAGCAACCATTTTTGGAAATTATACAATACCACCAATTTCACATCCCTACAGCCTCACACTTCCCAAACCAGAAACAGCAAGAGAGATGAACATTGAAATTCAGCAAATTTAGAAAACAAATTTTGTACAAAAATCCCTGTGTGAAGCCTATTTAGTCCCTGGAGAGAATTATTGTTCAGGTCAAAAAAGATGAAATTTTATCTATGTAGGAAAAAAAAAAATCTGCAGCTTAAATTTCAAAACCCTGTTGATCTTCATACAAAAACTTGATATTATGCTTGATATTATTCATATAAGGCTATCTAAATTTGTGTCTATTTTGTCATTCTTATGAAATACCAGAGGAAAGACCCTTCACACCAAGGTTCAGAATGATTTAATATAAATCATTCCCCTGAACAGAAATATCCTGATGTCTCAACAGGAAGAATATATAAATGCAGAAAATTAATAAAGGTTTATAAGTAGTTTTGCAGGTTTTTTGTTTAGATGTCGAATATATACCCACAATTTTTACTTTAAATCCCTAGACCTAATTCATCAAACTGTTGAACAGCCTGTACAGCACTGGATATCTGTGCTTACTCTGTAGGGACAGACATTTCCCCCCTCTGTAGGGAGGACAGAAATAAGCTACTCTCCCCTTCCTCCCCACCTCCCCCTCAAAACAAACAAACAAACAAAAAACCCAAACAAACAAACAAACAAACAAACAAAAGAAACCACCAACAAAAAACTCAAGAATGCACAACTTCTAGAAATTAATGAGGGAAAAAAATATTTCTAAATGCTTCTCTAATATCAGACTGTGTTCTAGTTAGAGTTATACTCCAGTTTACCAGAGGTGTACCTTCAAGAAGAAGTGTTTTCCCAAGGAAACATGAAAAACTGCTTCCAGATCTAGTATTTAATCTTAATGTTTGTTACAGATTATTCATGGTTTTCATATGGGTAGTAAACCTCACTGTCATTACAGTACAACAGCACAATTCCTTTGAAAGAATCTGATCTAGCATAAAAGAGAAGTGGGAAAAAAAAGAGTTTGGAAATCTTCTAGTTTAGAAAGTACACAGGGATCAGAAAGAATGTCTGAAGGAGTCCACAGCCTTGGAAATCTTTTAAGAAGAGAAATGGCCTCCACTGGGAAGTCAAACTTCCCCATTCTGTGTCTTTAAGAATGAGCAAAGCAGGGAAGTGAAGAGGAAGGCATTAGATATGCAACATAACTCTGACAAAATGAAACACTCTGTACATAGTTTATTCTACAAATATTCAGATGTGTATTTGCAAAATAAACTCTTCATAGCTGAATAAACACTGTGCATTTTGATTCTCAACATCACAGATGGCACTTCTCTGGTATTTCTATACTTATAGGACTGCAATAATCTTGCAGCATACAAAGTGATATTTGCATTAGCAAGAGTACGAAAAGCAGGACCAGTCGAACAATGTAGAACATCTTTCATTAAAGGTTATGCATTGCTTTTCAAGAGATTTTTCTCAGCTCTTAAAAGGGTGAGCATGAAAACAAAAGGCTGTTTGCAAATGTTCTCAGGCACGTAAGGGACATCTTGAACTCCATCTGAGACTGAAGCAGTGGAGAGTCATCTCTGGAGACCAGGAGAATGGGGCAGTGTACTGGTGAATTACCAGCTGGTGCAGCACAGGGTGTTCAGATGTATTTTTGATGTTCCCTCATCCAAGTGGGCTATGGAGACAGTTCCTTTCCCTCTGCCATGCCTCACACTTGCCTAGATGTTGCCTGGAGCATGCCAGTTGACCCAGGCCAAAACTGTGCCAGAAGTGAGCTGGCAAACAGTGTGGGCAGCCACACACACAGCAGCTGCTGTGGCCATGCCTCTGCCTGAAGCAGTGTGTTGGTGCAGATCCAAAGAAAGGGCTGTACTCTTAGCTAAAGACAGCTTTTGGAACTAACTCCCTCTTCAAATATTCTATCAAGTGTTTGAACTTCGTCAGTGGCATGATGCGTTAAGCAAAGGAGAAGCATGTGACACATGCTGCCTTTGGTTTCCTCTGGCAATTTTAGAAAATCCTTCATCCTTAAGTAATGGAAACAGGAAGAAAATATAGGGTCCTGCAATTTTTATTTTTAAGGATAGATTCATTATCAGATCCAATGAAGTAATGGAAACAAACCTATTGAGTCCAAAGTGAAATAGCCACAGGCTGAAAAATTCATGTAACCTAAATACTACTTACCTCCATGAATAAATACACTGCAGAAGATGAAATATAAATCTTCAAATAGAGTCTGAATATACTAATTTTTAACAAATTCTGTGCTGCATGGAAATTACTTCAAATGTAACATCATGAGCTACAATGTTTGTTTTATATGACAGCACAAGAATTCACAAATACTCCCTTGACCTTTCCAGCGTGGAGTAGAGTAGTAATCATATTGCTCAGACAAAAGAGTGTATTTTTTTCATCAGACTGTTTTCTTCACGTGTGGGGGGAGGGGAAAACCAGTCTTATGTCTTCAAGCATCAACACTTTTCCTGCAAATATTAGAGCAACTTCAGTGCTTCAAGAGCCGGTGAGTAAGCAAGCTAACCAACAGAAACAGAGAAATCCTTAGATCATCAGTCTGCAAGGAGATTTTTGCCAGCAAACTGTAAAAACACAACTGACTTCACTGTTACATAAAATTATATATGTATTTGCTATTGGTAACTCAGTCTATACAAGATTAATGTTTTTCTGCAGCTGCTACCTTAAAAGAAAACCATCAAGTGTTAGGCAAAGTCAAGCAGATGTTCTTCCCCAAATGTACATGTACTATGACACCTGAGATTTTTTCTTCCTCTCGAGAAAGTCCCAGTTCATTCAGTCTACATCTTTCCATTTTCTGAAAAAGTAGTCATTCAGGAAACTGCTGCTACTGCACAGCCTATAGCTATTTCATAAGAAGGACTTGATAGAAAATGCATAAGTTTTGTTGTTGATATCAAATTACTCAGCAGAGTAAAACCAAAATAAAACTGAGAAGAAATACTAATGGTTGTTATGTTGTTGGGTAGTTGAGCAATGCAGTGTAGATGATATTTATTTACCAAAAAAATTAAAGCATTGTACATGAGGAAAAATATTTCTAACCATACTTAACTATTAGTCTCTAGATTGGCTGCCAACTCTAGAGAAGAACCTTTAGATTAACTTTACCAGTTCAAAGTTTCAGGTCAAAACTAAATATAAATTACAAAAACCCCCCAAACCCAAAACAAAATTACAAAAATCCTCCAAACTATCAATGTTGGATGAAACATCAAGACGAGAAAAGAGAAAAGAACAATGTGAATATGACATTGTAAACTGGTAAATACTGAATTCATATTGAATTGATTTCATATTCCTCTCTCCCTGTGCCATCCTAGGAAAAGATGTTATACAACCAATAAAGTCAAGAGGAGAAGAGTTACAAGGCAAGACAGACAGGTGGAGAGAGATTGTATAGAGTGGGATCTTTCAGTCTTGACAAATACATCTGAAGTGAACTATAACAGATGTCTATGGTATCCTGAGCAGCTTGGAGTACACAAAACCAGGAATGGAATTGCTTCTCATGATAAAAAAATAAGAGCTGTCACAATAAATTAGCAGGTGAAAGGATCAAAGCAAAGGAAAATCCATTCTTTAAACAGCACACTGTTCAAGTAGAGTATTCATTTGAATGGGAGATAGCATAGAACAAAAATTTACAGGGATTCAAAAAGCACTTAAATTAATCAATCAATGTGTATTGTCTGGGTCCAGAAACTTTTTCGGTTCAGAAATTTCTACCAAACCACCGGAAGAGTACATTCCTATCTGTACCCACGGGTCCACAATTTTACAATTCTTGGGTAACAGTAATTCAGTCTTGCAGGACCCTTTGGGGCCATGCATGTCTCATTCTCTCTTGAAAATCTTTATTTGTACTGAATAATGTGTTTCAGCTGTTTAAGACACCACCTTTATCCCCACAGCCTGAAGTTGTGCAATCACAGAATCGTTTGGTGGGAAGGGACCTTAGAGGTCATCCAGTTCCAGACACCTAGCACACAGCCAAACATTTTGTGAAGACCCTGCATAGTACTGTCCAAAATAAGAGCTGTAACCTGCTGAGAGAAGACAAGAAACTTTTGTGAGCAACGAACAGAAGAAAATTGAAGCTATGGTGCGCTCCAGAAAGGATGACTTCAGTGGATTTGGCTGTTTGGCTCAAGCAAACCCACACTAAGATATGAGATTTTTCTAAAATTAATTTCTTGGAAGAAAGGCATTCTGGTCTTACAATTATTCACTTCTTTTTGCATTTCTTTCCCAACTCTAAAATGAGTGTCCTAAAAGGAAACTTATGCTGACAGAACTACTTCTGCAATGTTTCCAAACAAAATATTTCTTTAATTTGTCTCATTTTTCAGGAAAATAGAGTAATTTTCATTAAAACAAATTTCCAAGAAAATGAAAGCTTAGATTGTGGAGAATTTCAGATTCAACATTTCCAAGCATGGCAAAGTCATATGCAGCAAAACATGGGTTTAAATAGGATATTGCAAACAATTTGAATTCTCCTGCATATTATTGGTTTTATCTTTCAGGTTGGGATGTATGAAGGTAGGTGGAGTAATTCTTTAATAATAAAAATTACTTGATTTTTTTTTTTTAATAGAAAGAGTATTTGAAAGTACCCATGAGTAACAAAACTAGAGTTGGAGACTCCTTTGATCTCAAGTTGCTATGGTTTAGTCAGGAGAGTTCTTGCTTTGGAAACGGCTGTAGCTGCTTGCACTTCTGACCCTCTGGTAAGGAATACAGTATTTTAGTTTAATTTTCCATTGAAACAGAGTTTGAGCAAGATGCTAGGCTAAAAGTTAGAAGGACTTATTCTTTGCAAATAGCAAATGCTGCTATGGAGGTGGCAACCTCCAGCAGAACAGCCAAGCTGACAGCTGGGAATGATAATGTCTTAAAATACTGCAACAAGACTTGCTCATGTGTCAGAAACCTTGGAGACACCAAATAGCTGGCTGACTGGGAATAAGTCACCCTTCACAGAACTTCAACATTTAGTTCCACCAGCTGAGGCCCAAAACTGCATGCTTTTTCCAGGCATAAAACCCTTCCCTGAAGTTATCAATTCTGGATGTCATATAGAGAACCACAGCATTAGCTTAAGAATATTTACTGCAACCAGGTTGAGGCTGGCAATGGCCATGGAAGAGAAAGGACCTGGAATACATTGAAGTGACAGAAGGTGTTTGTTGCTCAGTTCTTGCAGCCAGGAGAGCTTGTTTGCAATGCTGACAGGTAAGATGTTTTATGCAAAATCAAGGTGGGGTACCTGTAGCAAAGATAGGCATGGGAAACTCCAGCATGCAGGTTTTACTCCAGCATGCCATCTTGCTCAGTGAATTAAGGAGTAGGGATATCAGTCTGAGTGACAACTCAGACATCCCTAACAGGAGAAAAGTAGATTTGACTCTCCCACCTACCTTCTCCCACTCCAGCATGGTTAAAAGTGGGGCTCATTTAAAATTTCAGTTTCACTGCAGAATTTAACACTAAGATACCCCTTATTCTATACATTTTCATATACCCTGTCCCCCCGGAGCTTCTCAAAATATTCTTGGGGCTTTAGGTCCACAAAGGGCTGGAAAATTCCAGGAAAAGGGTTTGCGTTCATAAAAAACATTACAGGAAATAAAAAAGTTGAGAATCTTTTCTTTCAAAACAGAATTATTTGGTTTGAGATATTAGTTCATGCTAGTGTTGATAGAAAATTTTCAATAAGATAAATTATTTTGTATTGAAAAAATAATTATAGAGTAATTGCTTTCACAGGCATTTTTCCTACATTTGCACCTGCATAAAAAGAAGCAGAATTAACCTTATAACAATGGGGTTACTTTTTCTCAGTTATAAAGTAATGACAGAAGAACAGGTTAAAGAAATGCTTTTAAAATCACATTTAACACTGTGCAAAATACTTTTATTTTAAAAATATACAAGGCTGACAGGTTTCATCTACAGTCAGTTGTAATACTGTGTGGTTTTGTCATGTGCCCAAGCTCTAGGAACAAAAGTGACCAAATCATATCTAAAAAATTATCTTCAGGCATTTTAAAATGTTCATATCTAAAAAATATACTTTAGGCAGTAACATTTTATAATTTATTTCTTTTTTATAAATACTACAGAAAATAATGAGTTCGGTTAATGAAGTTATGAGATATATGTCTTCTTTTGACACTGACATCAAAGCTGAATGATAAAATCAGACCACAGACCCTTAAACTTTCACAAACATGTATATATTTGCACACATATATTTTATATGTTTTTGTATTGTGAGAAAGGCAAATCCCAGGAGTCAGGATATTTACAGGTAGGTGTTGGAATTTTTAAGAATTTTGTTCCAAATTTAAGTACTTTAGATCCTAATTCCAAAATCCCTAAATAGCATTCAATCTACTGTTTCATACTTTGTGTTATAACAGAAATAGAAAGCTCGTAAAAGAAGAGAGTGACCCAATGGAATATTCAGTCAAGCCTCAATCAGGCATTTCGCTGAGAAGCAATTGTTTTATTGTCCTTTCCTTTTTAATTCTTTCTTTTTAAAGAAAAATAATGAGAAACAAAAACAAGTGTCAAAGAATAATTGTTGCACATATCTCAAGCAGCAACCATAAATTACCAGTCGGAGAGTTAATATATTCAGAACTCAGAAACAGATGAACAAAAATGGCTAATTTTTCATCAAAAATTTGAAGTATCTAATCAAAGTTGCTGCTCCAAAGCACTAACGGATAGCAAAAGGGCGCTTTTTTCCCCTTGTATTTTTATAATTCCTCTTATTAATTCAAGTGCATGAGAAAATAAATTGTTATACCTGTACCTGGCTGATAAAGGAACAAAAACCAGTATGGAAGAATGCCTGTGTGAAATCATAGTTTGGATTAACATTATTTTGAGAAGAAATACTGTGCCTCTCCTCTATATTCTGTGACACTTTGAACATTTTCCTATAGGTAAAGTATGTCCCCTTGCGTAAAAGAGACTCAGATACTACAGTTTCTTTTGACTTCCTAGATGTTCTATGTTGTTGGGAATGGTAGTCATTGGGTAACAGAGAAAGACTCAAACATGAAAAACAAAAACCAAAAACATTAAACAAAAAAATTAAATACACGTTGCAACAATGACAAAATGCATTTTAGTACCAGTATATATGTGTATTATTAAGTGTCTGAGGGACGCAGGAGAGAGGAATTAAACATTAATGCAGTTTAATGGATTTTGCATTAACATCAATGATCTTGTACTTCATTGTAGTCAATAAAATGGAGACCTCCATTCACTGTGCAATTCCAAGTACAAACCAAGCACTATGTTAAGCATTTATAAGGAACAGAACTATCAATAATATGAAGAATATAATTATAGTAGATGTAGGTTTTCTGTTATTCTTGTCTGGAATAGTATATACAGTATGCATAATAAAGAAGCAAATAGGATTAAGAAAGAGTAACTGGGTAGAACTGAAACAACTTTCCAAATACTTTAAATTAGATAAGTCTTTGTTTCCCAATGCACAAAAATTAGAATATTCAAAATTTAAAACCAAGGGAAAATGGTCTATCTGCCACCATGGGTGAAGCCAAACCCAGGAACTTATTACACAAAAAGCAATTTTGTCCTAGAGATGAAATAGATTCAAAGAGCAATTGAGAATTATATTTTTCTACAAAGAGTTACTGTAATACCCTACGAGAAAGAGGTCAGACTACTGTGTCAAGATCTAATCCTTTCTAATCATCTCCAGCTCAGAAGAGGCCAGAAATAGGTTTAGCCTGCACAGAGTAAGAGATCCCACATCTCTCTGTAACAGGGGTTGCACGTGTCCCTGATGTGATATGATGCCAAGTCAGAATGAATACATTAGTATTCATAGTATTTCCTGTGTCATATCACATGTAACAGGACCCACTGACATTTTCTTCAGGACTATTCAAAAACTGCTCAAAACTTTCCACATTTGAAAAAGTTGGCCAAGAAGCAAAAAATATTCACTGTAAGAATTTCTCTCTTGGAAAAATCTGTGCATTATAACAACAAATAAGATGTGCTTTTCAGCAAATTGATATTTTAAAATAAACTTAAGAATAATCAAGTATAACTTAAAACGGGAAAGAAAAATAAATTCAAAATAGATTAGATGTGTTTTTGAGTCTAAGCAGCACTCTGCTAGACTGTCTGCTGGCACTCCTGCCCCAAGCACCCATATGATCAAAAAAAAAGGATGTGTTGGCTGCCTACATTCATGTCTATGTTTTCAGATGGCACTCAGCCTGTTCACATATTGACTGGGAGTTTTGGTATAGGAGTGGGTGCCAGGGTATTTTGAGTTTAGATGGGCAGCTTGTATAAATAACCTTACCGATGTCATATTGTTCACAGAAAGTCCTGTGAATATGCCAAAAAATCATACCAGTAGTTGAAATTATATTTTGCAGAAAGAATAATCTGCTTTAGACAGGCAACCGAAGGCAGGATATATCACCCTGTAAAGCAGTAATTACATGGGAAGCCTGGTTTTTCATCACTGGATTCAGTCCTTGAGTTGAACATGCGTAGAGATGTGTAAGCTTTTATTGAACAGTAAGCATTCATACTGGGAGACTGATTCACTCTTTCCAAGCAGCAATATTATCTTCAGGTCCAGAGCAGTATCTCAGGTCTTAGCAAGATTGAGGTGTTGGAGGCTTTCACGTCCTTGCGCAGCTGCAGCCAGCTACCCTGCAACTACAGGGAAGGGTTTATCTCCTGCCTCCTTGGATGTACTGCAGAGAGGAATAGAAGGAAAATGAGCCACTTGCTTGTGCTGTGACACAAGTGCATGTGGAAACACCCCTTGTATTTTCAGTATGGTTTTGGAGAAACTGAATCAGGTGATCACCCTTATTCTAGTACAGTTGTTGTCAATTCTTTAAGGATGGTTATTAAAAATGTGCCATCAAAAGAATATGATTCCTATGGTACAGACTGTTGGAAAGGAGGTCTAGGAGCAGGAGAAACTGAACCATAGGCTTTCACTGAGCAGGTTGAAGAAGAAAGACTGCTGAGTGGAGAGCAGGAAGGAAGATTATTCACTTCATATTTTCTCACTAAGCTGAAAATCTACTAATATTTTAACAATTTTTTTACACAGTCTAGGATTTTTTTTTTTACTTCATTGGGAAATTTATAAAAATAATAAAATATTTTTCCTATAAAATAATTAAAGAAGTCTGTGCATTTCAGTTGGTTAACATACTTGTATATTTGCACTAGAAAACTCATATATTCACATATTAATCTGTATGTATTAATATTTTTTGTGAATTTCATATTCTTTCTGATATTTTGGTTCCCATTTTCTCCTTTGTCTCATGTTCCCTTGGATTAGGTGAGCTGAGGTTGAAATATTGTGTCTTAGACTGAGAATTTAAAACGTTAGTAACATCCAGCTTCTGCTATGTCACCCTGGATGTAAGCAATTTCTATCCTCCCTCACTAAAGCTCTGTTTACTTTTTCTTTGTTATGTTTTTGCAGCAAACAATTTCTGTGGACTTTCTCAGCTTGAGAAGCCACTTATTCATGGCAGTGTTTAAATTAATGTTGATCCTCACTACATTAATTATGATCACGAGTGGTGCACCTGGAACTCATGAACAAGACTTAATTTAGACCTTGAAGTTAGTGCAAGTGGGAGTGGGATCACCCCAGTGGCTTGATATACTCCAAGATCATGGCAAGTAACCCTACTGAGTTTGGTGATCTTGGGATCATGGTCTATTCAATCAGCAAAGACTGATGAGAGCTATGCTGCACTTTGAAGTTGCCAAGATCAGAGTTTGTTTGTTTTCACTGCTATTTAGATATCTAGATATGTTCAATAAATTTATTTTTAAGCCAAATTCAGCCTTTTTTGAGGAAGAAGCATCTATTGATGTAGAAAAAAATAAAAATAGCTTCTGTTCTTGTGATCTTCTAGAGAGTTAGACATAAGCAGTAGGACCAAGCTCAGGTCTATTCTGTGCTGATTCCAAAATGAATAAAAATGGCTTACTTACAAACATGCAAATACGTTATTTATTTAGCTACAGGCTACATTCTTCTATTTTTGGTGATGGAAGTAGTAATTTTCAGAGAGCATTGCAATTAACATGTTTGACAACTGATTTGTCTGTCTCCAAATCTCTGTACTGACATGTGATGTCTGTCTTAGAGACAGGTTTATTGTAGCATATGATTTATGTATCCTTATTTTGCATTTAATTGCTATGACACATCATAATCATAATCAAAAACCAAAACTTTAATCAGTCCTAACAACATTTGTAAGAGCCCCCAAAACTCTAACACTTGAGCATGGGGAACTGTGCAGAATCCCCTAAGTACAAACCAAATTAACATGACTGCTGAAGTTGCTAACTTGCGCTCTGAATTTTGCATAATAGCTAATGTGCGAGATTCTCAGTGCTTTCAGCAGCAGACCTGCTGTTACTTAGAAGGTAGGAGGCACCTTAAAGCTACCTCTGCTGCCAATAGCTCTATGTCATTACCAGTGACAGACTCCCTCAGTCCCGTGGGGATTTGTTGTCAGACTCAGTTGGGCTCAGAAGCTGGCATGCTGTTACTGCTCTCCGTCTCCAGCTGATTTGCCTTCTGGATAGCTAGGACTGTATGCAGTCATCCCAATCTCTCTTTTTTTTTTCTTTTTTCTTTTTTGTTTCCTTCAGTCCATGCCAAACATGAAGCTGTAAGTCTGCAGAGGTGAAATGTCAGAANTTCTTTTCTCTTCTTCTTCTTTTCCTTTTCATTTTCTTACTTGCAAAAAATGGACTAATTTAGGCCTGATGTATCTGGGGAGCTTAGAGCTTACAGGGAAACACTGCATCTAAGCAGAGGAGAGCAGTTTTTCCTCAAACAAAGCCAAATACAGGGTTTCTTTTTTGCTGTGTTTTTTCCTATAAAACCCAATTGTGGCAGCTAACATGGGAAGTAGCTCTATGAACTGCAAAGTAATTTAGGATGTAGTTATTTTTAAATAAATTGTTGATTTTTTCCTGTGAACTTGAAGTCACTAATAGTGACTTTAGAAACAAGAGCACATAATGAAATGTACTTTAGTTGGACCATATGACTTATGAAAGATGGTTTGAAATCTACATGCCATAGTTTCAAGTTTAAAGTGGATATATTGAATCTATTTTTGCCCATAGGAATAAAAAAAAAAAAAAAA